>CANYBF010491663.1:0-11333 GCA_948192965.1 Dalechampia spathulata
ATAAAATGGAACATTAATAAATTTGAAATCCCGAACCCAAACTCTGAAGAAATTCAGGCCGCTTTCCAACACAGGAAGGCCGGGGTTTTATTTCCTAGTTTTCTAGTCATTCAATTGAATTGACAAAACAAACTAGGTGGCGACTCCATTAATTCTCGACGCGATCTTTCTAGGTTAAAGGCCAATCAACTATGGAAATGCACCATTGAGAGCAAGCACCACGGCATCTCACGCCGAACAGCATGCAGCGCTCCCGCGTCCGGGGTGCGCTACTCTTACAAACTGAATCAAATTCTTACATCTTGATCAAACTGTCTTTGTTTAATTCTAATTATCTTAATTTCTTGCTTAGCTAGCTTTTGCCTCTTAATATTGTTAGAGTGTTATTTGCTTCTATCTACACTCTAATTGCTTTAATCGAGTAGTGCATATTCTTGTTCTTGTACTACCATTCAAATTATCTATTGTCTTCTTTCTAGAACTTAAACTATATTTCTTAGGTTATTCCTTGCTTTCCAAACATGTGCATTTACATTGATTGGTGTGCCTTTGATTTCAAAATTTGATTAGAAGAATTGTAATATAGAGGTAAAAGGCATAAACAAGTGGATAATGTCTAGAAAAATCCAAAAATAGAGTAAACATGTGAGGGAGTGATTTCTTTAACCTTTACATTGTCTTTTGTTTCTTTAATCATAATGAGTTATAGTAAGCATGATCATAAGCAACAGGATGCACCAACAATAGATCCCTAATTGAATCTTTTTATAAAGGCAATCAGTGAAAAAATGGAGAAATTTTAAAGGCTTGTCTTTAAAGAGCTACAAGAAATCAAGTTAAATCAAAGTGCAACAAAGGAGGATACTCACACACCAACATAAAATCTTCAAAGGGGCTATGATGGAATATTCTAACCAATAAGAGAATATAAGGAAGATTTCCTGAACAGATACTTTATTATTTTCTATCTTAGCAAAGATAAAGACAGCCATATGCTTGTGTAGTAAAATAAGGACAGGGTCCTTGATGAGAAGGTTAGGAGCATTGTGGGCATTATAGGGTATTTGGCCTCCTGTGATTTCTAAAGTAAGCATGTGAGCAGGTTAGCCCTGATTGAGGGAGGTCTAAGATGTCCTTAATCATTTGATATGTCATCTCCATAGTTTTCCCCCTAAGCCTAAATTTAATTCTTCCTAGCCTATTATCCACTAGCTCATAGGTCGTGTAGAACTCATGAGTGAGTTCCTTGCAAACAGGGTGCTCATCAACAATAAAATTATCCCATCCCAACTTGGAAGCGAATGCTTTCAAGGGGGTTAGAGCCTCAAGCTGCTCCATCAAGTTCCAATCAAAATAATGAGGGAGGATGAGTTGTTTCTTACAGATTTACTTGTATTTCCTACCCTCTTCTGGCAAGCAGATTGGAAATAGGGCTCTGAATTGCTCTACAAGGTCTAGGTGTGAATGTGAGGATGCGGGAGCTTTACCATTGTCTTGTGGGCATTTAGCAATGTGCTTAACTCTTTGAGACATCCTACAAATAAAACTAAATCAATTTCAATCAAAGGAAGGAGCAGTACAATAAGTTAGAGTACAAGTTAGGCTAGTGACCTTAGAAGTCTGCTGCCCCCCATTTTTTATCATTCTTGCAACAATAGCAAAATGCATAATCAAAAGGTAAAATCACAATCTAGATGATGATTAATGTAAAACAAGAATGCTTAAATCAACCTCAACACATCACAATTGTATGCCATAATCAAAAACTAGATTTTCAAAATCCAGCATTCAAGAACAAGAGAGAGAGAGAGAAGAGGCACTTACTTGTGAATGGATGATGATTGAGGGAAAAGATGCAAAAAAAAACCAAGTGATCTGATGTCAAAATGACAAGAAATTGATAGAAATCGAGTTTGGGAAGAAGGGAGAGCATTTAGGATTCTTGGGCAAGTGAGGAGTTATGGTTTGGAAGGAAACTCTCTCTTTTATACTAAAGAAAATTCTGGAATTCTGGGTTTTAAAGTTGCTGTCACGATCGTGACTTGCCTTAGAAAATTTTCATCTTGCCTCATTTTGTTTGCCAAACATTCTATCATAATTATGACTTGCAATGTCACGATCGTGACTTACCTTAGGCTTCAAATTCTTTAGCTTGTCACATGCTCAACCTTCTGTCACGATTATGACTTGCAATGCCATAATTGTGACTTCTCTTATTCACTATTTTTATTGCGTTTTTCTTTGCCTTTCTTTTCCTAATGGTCAAAACACATATCGTTAAACTTAACAACATCATTTTATATTATGAAAACATGAATTCAAAGTGCCCAAACACCTTAAAAATCAAACTCAACATAATTAAGACTTGGAAATACAAATAAAAACATGCTGACATGCTAAGTTTAAGGTCATCAGTTGGACCTTACCTGCTTCTTGGTTCATTTCAAGGGTGTTACCTTTATTGGTTTATGAGTTAAACCTCTTAGGTAGATTTTACATCTCTTACCATTCACCTTGAATGATTCTCTACTATCATTTTGCAGCTCGAGTGCTTCGCTATCAAAAACCTGCTGCAATTTGAAGGGACCACTCCATCTTGATTTGAGCTTTCCTGGAAACAATCTCATCCTGGAATTAAACAATAACACATTATCACCAATGTTAAATGATTTTACCTTAATGTGTGCATCATGCCAGTGTTTGGTCCTCTCCTTATATAGCTTAGCATTTTCATATGCTTGGTGTCTTAATTCCTCCAATTCCTATAGCTGTAACAGTCTTTTATCTCCTACCTTCTTCAGATCATAGTTTAAATGCTTGATTGCCCAATATGCCCTGTGCTCCAACTCCACAGGCAGATGACAGGCTTTTTCGTAGACCATTCTATAGGGGGTTGTTCCTATAGGGGTCTTGAATGTTGTTTGATATGCCCATAGTATGTCATCCAGCCTTACTGCCCAATACTTCCTGGAACCATTAACTTCCTTTTCCTGGATTCTTTTAAGCTCTCTATTCACTGCTTCCACTTGACCGCTGGTCTGTGGATGTTATGATGTGGAGACTTTATGGTGCACGTTATACCTTCTGAGCAGAGCCTTAAGTTTTGTATTGCATAAGTGTGCTCCTCCATTGTTGATAAGTGTCCTTGGAACTTCGAACCTGGCAAACAATTTTTTTATGAACTTGCTGACCACTCTACCATCATTAGTGGGACTTACAATTGCTTTGGCCCATTTTGACACATAGTCTACTCCCACTAGTATGTACTTGTTTCCCATAGAAGTGGGAAACGGTCCCATGAAGTCTATGCCCCAAATGTCAAATATTTCAACCTCTAGGATTGAAGATTGAGGCATCTCATCTCACTTGGAGATATTCCTAATTCTTTGACACTTGTCACAATGAAGCACATAATCCCTTGCATCCTTGAAGATTGTTGGCCAGTAAAAACCACATTCTACCATTTTGCTAGCTGTCTTATTTGCACCATAATACCCTACATAAGATGAATCATGATAATGTGTTAGTATAGGCATTATTTCTTCTTCTGGAACACATCTCCTTATTAGCCTATCAGCACATTGGCGAAATAGGCACAGTTCCTCCTAATGATAATACTTAATATTGGCAAAGAACTTCTTCCGTTATTGACATGAAACATTGGAAGGCACTATACCACAGGCCAAATAGTTAGCCATATCTGCATACCAAGGAAGTTTCTTTTTCTGCAACATGAACACGGATTCATCTGTGAACTCTTCTTTGATAGGTTTCCTCTCTTCACCATAATCCTCATTATCCTTCTCCAGTCGTGAAAGATGATCTGCATTTGCATTCTCAGCTCCATTCTTGTCCCTGATTTCAATGTTGAACTCTTGTAGTAGCAACACCCACCTAATCAGTCTTGGCTTTGCATCTTTCTTTGCAAACAAATATCTCAAAGCAACATGATCAATAAAAATAATGACTTTTTATCCTAAAAGATAAGCTCTAAATTTGTCACATGCAAAGACTACTATTAAGAGCTCCTTTTTAATTATGGTATAATGCAATTGTGGTCCAGTTAATGTTTTGCTAGCATAATAGAAGGCATGCAGCTTCCTGTCTTTTCTCTGCCCTAACACACATCCTAAGGCAAAGTCGCTAGCATCACACATAATCTCAAAAGGCAAAGACCAATCCAATGAAGTCAAAATCGGAGCTGTGGTTAGAGCATGCTTCAAAGCATTAAAAGCATTCAAACCTTCATCATTGAAATTAAACACTACATCCTTACTAATAAGCTCGTTAAGGGTATAGTAATGACAGAAAATTTTTTTATGAAGCGACGATAAAACCCCGCATGTTCGAGGAATCCTCTTATCCCCTTTACATTCCATGGTGGTGGTAGATTAGATATTACCTTAATTTTAGCTTTGTCCACCTCAATACCTTCCTTGGAGATCTTATGGTCAAGCATCATTCCTTCATCTACCATGAAATGGCACTTTTCCTAATTAGGCACCAAATTGGTATCTTCACAACATTCCAAGAAACGTTATAAATTCTAAAAACAAGACTCTAAAAAGTCTCCAAACACTAAGAAATCATCCATGAACATTTCCATAAATTCCTCAATCATATCAGTAAATATGTCAATCACACATCTCTGAAAAGTGGCAGGTGCATTACACAAACCAAAAGGCATACACCTATAAGCAAATGTGCCGTAAGGACATGTGAAAGTTGTTTTCTCTTGGTCTTGGGGAAAGATGAAAATCTGATTGTATCCTGAATAGCCATCTAAGAAACAATAGAAAGAGTGACCCACTATCTTCTCTATCATTTCATCAATAAAGGGTAAAGGAAGATGGTCTTTCCTAGTAGCAGTGTTTAACTTCTTATAGTCTATGCAAACTCTCCAACCAGTCATTGTCCTAGTTGATAGCAATTCCTTCTTCTCATTTTCTATGATAGTCATGCCACCTTTTTTTCATTCACATTGGATAGGACTCACCCACTCACTATCAGAAATAGGGTAGATAATATATGCATCCAGCAACTTAATTACCTCTTTTTTTACAACATCTTTCATGTTGGGGTTGAGTCTCTTTTGGCTCTCACGAACAGGCTTGCTTCCCTCTTCCAGGTGTATTCTATGCATGACCATATCAGGGCTGATTCCCTTGATATCTGATAGCTGCCAGCCTAAAGCTCAGATGTGCTTTTGCACTATTTTAAGCAGCTTGTCCTCCTGTGCCAAAGTTAGCTTATTAGAAACAATAATTGGTAATGTTTCATTATTCCCTAAGAATGCATACCTTAAATTTTTTAGCAGGATTTTCAGTTCTAAAACTGGTGGTTTCTCGATTAAAGGAGTAGGGTTAGCATTTCTTACCAGTTATTCTATTCTAGGTGATTCATCACCTTCTTCATTTATTACCTTAGTCCACTAATCTATTGTGACATTCTGCACCTCTTCATTCATGACAGTGAATACACATTCATCGACTATGTCTACCTTCATGCACACCTCACCCTCCATTGGCTGTTTCATTACCTTCCTCATATTGAATTCTATTTGCTCATTACCAATTCAGAGGATGAGTTTTCCTTCATGCACATCAACCAATGCTCTTCTTATATTTAGGAAGGGTCTGACATCTTCATTGTAGTCCAGCACCATAAAATCTACTGGAATAATGAACTTATCCACTTTTACCAAGATTTCCTTGATGATCTCGAATGGTTTCTTTACCGACTTATTAGCTTGCTAGATTACTATAGAAGTAGTCTTGATTTCTCCAATACCTAGCTTTTGAAAAATTGCATATGGCATCAAGTTGATACTTGTGCCAAATCACACAAACACTTGTTAAATACCAAATCTCCTACTTTACATGGGATAGTGAAACTTTCAGGATCTCGTAGTTTAGATGGCATTGTACTTGAAACTATTAAACTACAGTTTCCAGTTAGTAAAACTAGTTATGTATCATCTATTGTGTGTTTGTGTACTAAGATTTCCTTTAAAAGCTTTGCATATTTTAGTATATCTTGAATCATTTCAGCAAATGTCACATTAATCCTCAATTTTTTTAATTTTTCCACAAATACAGTAAACTTTTCATCTACTTTATGTTGCGCTATTCTTTACGAAAATGGAATAGGGGGCATATACTTACCTGGCCCTTACTCCTTCTCCTTTCTCTTTATGGGATCATTGTCACATTTGTGACTTGCAATGTCACGATCATGATAATGGCTTTCCTTTGTCTCAGTATGTGAAGTTCTAGCTCTACTACTGCTTTGCCTTCTTTCCTTGTTCTCACACTTATTCTCAATAACAACAAGTTCCTTACCTTTTTTAAGTAGCTCTTTGCCACTCCTTAGTTGAATTGCATTCACTTGCTCTTTGGGGTTTGGCTCAGTATTGCTTGGAAGTCCTCCAAGGTTCCTCTGTGCTATTGTTGTTACCAGCTACCCCACTTGTACCTCTAAGTTGTGGATGGAGGAGGAATGGTTCTTTATGATTTGATCAAATTTTACTTCCATTCTCCTCTGTGATTCCTCCTGACTATTCAATTTTATTCCCAGCAGCTCCATGAATTTCTCCATTTTAGACTTAAAATTATTCTCTTGAGGAGGTGCTGGTTGTTATGACTTTTTCACATTTCCTGCATTGTTACTCCAAGAAAAATTTGGATGGTTTTGCCATCCTAGATTATATGAATTGGAGTAAGGATTGTTACCTTGTCTTCCCATTGAGTATGGCATATTCCCCACAAAACTAACCTGCTCCATAGCCTCACATGCATTACATTCACTTACTGCATATCCTGCTTATCCACACAGTTCACATGAACTGGACACCTTTGATAAGTTACTGATTTACTTTGTTAAATTTGCAACTTCAGCCTGCAAAGTACTAACAGCATCAAGTGATAAAACAACCTTATGCTCTTTAATTACCATTTTTAACCTACCTGATGCCCATAATGCATTGGTGGCTACCATCTCTTCCAGTAGTTTATATGTTACCTCTATGGTTTTCTTCATCAGGGACCCTCTAGTGGCTATATCAATGGTCCCTCAGGTGGTTGTGTTCACTCCATTGTAGAAAGTCTGGAGCACAACTCTCTTAGCAAGTTATGATGAGGGTACTTCCTTTGTAGCTCCTTGAATCTTTCCCATGTTTCATATAGAGATTCACTATCCATCTACTAGAAGTTCATAATCTCCTTGATGATCTTTGTAGTCTTTGCTAAGAGAAAGTATTTGGCCAGAAATGCTTGCACAAGCTGGTCCCATGTTATAATTGACCTTAGGATTAATGAGTTTGGCCAAATTTTTGCCTTGTCCCTCAGTGTGAATGGGAATAGTCTTAACCTTATAGCATCCTCTGTCACTCCATTATACTTGAAAGTGTCACAAATCTCCAGAAAATTTAAAATATGAGCATTAAGGTCCTCATTTGGTAAACTGAAAATTGTACCAAAGACTGCAACATTTGCAGTTGAGCAGGCTTGATCTCGAAATTGTTGGCTGCTATGGTGGATCTCATTATGCTCTATTGATTAGCATAAAAGCCAGGTCTGACCATATCCATCAAGGTTCTTTGTTCTTCTACTATTTTTACTGGATTTTCCTACATAACTCTTTCTTGAGCAACTCTTTGTTTCTCTCTTTCAAGCCTTGTCGGATCTTCACAAGCTTCTAACAATGGTGCTTGAGAGTTTTTGGTTCTCCTACTCATACACATACACCACTCTGGTAAAAATTAAAAATAAAACAAAATGCTTAAATCAAACTTTACTCTCTTTGTAGTGACGTTAAACACGTAAATCCCCGGCAACGGCGCTAAAAACTTGATCATCCCTAAAACGATAATAGTTTTAATCACTACTTCACTACAAGCATACAGATTATTGTAGTAAGATATCAATCCCATGAGGATTTATTGTCTATCCACCACTATTTGAATTTCTAGTCTATTTAAGCAGCAATAATGGTTTGGCATTTAGAAGTAACTGTTCGTAAATGTAAGTAAGTAGAGATAAGAAGGTGAAATAATGGTAAGAAATATAGGATTTGAGATCTTCATCTCCAAGTTAGGATGCCAGTCATGTGCTTATTACTACCCAAGATATCCTACAGTATTGATAGCCCTCTCTAGAGGTGAAACCAACTAAACTTCTGATTAATCTTGGATCCACTTAGTCACTATCATGGTCCTCTAATTAAGGAAGCTAATAATCAATCATACAGGAATTAGGAACGTGTAGATCTCTCATACACATCTACCTAACTAGAATGAATAAGCATTCCATAATCCAACTCTCATTGCAATTACAGAGCATAAGAAATCGTTTAGCAAACTAACCTTTAGAATTGAATCTCTTAATGAACAAGCATTCTACAATCCAACTCATAGTAAAGCAGAGATTTTGTTTCTAAAGTCAATCTTTAAAATTAAACATTCATAGTAATATTCAGACAAGCACAATGTTATCCTAATAATGGATTTCAGAAATCAAACCCTACTCAAAGTACTTAGCCACTCATGGCTATGAGAAATACAAGAAGAATTGAGGAATAAAGAAAAACACTATACAAAACTTTACCCTAAGGACTGGACTGCTGCTTTCTGCAGATGGTGTCTTTCTCAACCCTAGATGACATCCTCCTTTTATGCTTTAAATAGGGTGTGAGCATCGGTTTCTACTAGAGCCCAGAGTGAGGCTTGCGATTCTCACGAACCGAAGACCGCACTTGGAGTGAAAGCATGAACTTCCTGAGGGGCTACCTTAAGGAATGATACAGACTCGAAAGATTCGCAAGGGAGTCACCATTGGATGGTTCTGGAATGGTCCAACCAACCCATAGCATGAGTGCTAGTTAAACCCTTCAGAGATTGGGTTCGGGTGGTGGAGATCTATTCTATGAGTTTCCAAAATTGATTTTACCGTTATAGTTGGGATTAATTGTCCTAAGTAGGCAATCATACGAGCATAAATGTAAGCATACAGCGCGATATGTGATTTGGCATTGCAAGGTTGCACGTAGAATGGCATATAATGCTATATGACATTTTGATGGCATGGCATGTGAAATAGTGAAAACATAACATGGCATATGCATGACATGTGAACATGAATGACATATAATATGCATGATATGATAACTTAGCAAGATATATAAGCATATAATCATGATAAATAGCATGTATAGCGTAATACGTTAGCATTTTCGGATCGTATTGGCGTTATATGTGTATGGTGTATGCATGGCATATGAAATGAATGGCATGGCATATGCATGACATATGAGATGGATGACATAGCATGTGCATGGCATGTAGAATAAATGGCATATCATATCCATGATATGTGAGATGATGCAAGACATGACATGTAGCATGGATGGCATACCATATGCATGGCATGTGAAATGAATGACATATCATATGCATGATATATGAGATGACATATAACATGACATATGTATGGATGGTATACCATATGCATGGCATATGAAATGAATGACATATCATATGCATGATATGTGAGATGACATATAACATGAAATATGCATGGCATATAAGGTGAATGACATATCATATGCATGGCATATGAAGATGATGTATGACATATCATGTGCATGACATGTGGAATGATGTATGGTATGGCATATGTATGACATGGCATAGTGAATGACATACCGTATGCATGATATGTGAAGTGAATGACATACCATATGCATGATATGACATAGCAATATATGACTTTGAATGTCACGATACTGTTAAAGCTGACAAGTCACATGCATCACTAAAGATGGCAAATTACTGGTTGAAGAAATCATCTGAGTTAGGCAACATAGGAGCATAATCATGCGAGATCTCACCCTGGATAAAGGCAACCATCTTGCACTCTTTTAGCTTGTTCAAGGTATAAGGATCAAACCTTATATAGCATCTCTCATCCCACATAGTTGTAGGCATGTTGAACTCCATCGGACCTTATGGTACCAACCCAGACCCTTGCTAAGTATGAAATTCATGTTTTGTAACATCTTTTCCATGGTGAGGGTTAGTTGGTATGAGCATGACTCAATTTCTCCAATAATAGTGATCTAAAAACTAATCATGGGTGGAACATCTTCTCTAATACAGGCTAAGGTATTCTCATCATTAGAAGCAATGGTAACCATATCCTCGTCATATGAAACCTTAATCTTTTTGTGCAAAATGGATGGTATACCTCCCAGTAAATAGAACCATGGTTGGCCCAAAAGCAAAGGATATTGGAATATCTAAAATTATGAACTCCACCATTAACTCAATGGGCCTGACTATATTAGTAGCAATGAAGGTGTTGATAACCTCTTACTTAGACTCATCATATGCCTTGATGATGGTCTTAGATGGTTTCAAATCTGAAGGCTAAATCCTAAGCTTGGTTAAAACTTTAAGTAGGCAGATATTAATGCCAGAACTATCATCAACCATGACATAGGGAGTGGAGAAGTTCATGATATACACCCTGATGAAAATCACCTTATTATAATGGATACCCTTAGTCGGTAAATCTACGTCAAAAAAAGTGATCATATTGGACTTCAACTCTTGATTAACCCACGATAGTCCATTAATGTTATTAAGAAGATAACACTTAGTCCCAAATACATATATTAGTCTAAGTCTTCTTTAACTACTTGACGACTATGTTATTAGGCTAAGCAACCTCTTTTCCCTTATCAACAAGTTTTGGAGATAGAGAACTACTCAAACTAGCTTCATCCATAACGAGTCTAGCCTCAATATCTTGTTCAAAGCATCTGATTTCTTCCTAAGGTTAGGAGAAGTGAATACCTTACCACTTTGGGTCTTTTTCTAAACCCTAAAAGACATCTTGTTTGTACTCAATCCTTTCTATTACTTGGGAGCCTTAAGTATTGGCTTGGCTATCTTAGGAGTCCTAGTTGAGTTACTCTTCTTCAATTTCTAAACCTCTACCAGTTTAGAGTTAGAGGCATCATGAGTGACTACTAACTCATCCTCCGAGTTTTTTTACTAGATGTCAATAGCATTAATATTGAACTCACCACCAGGTTAAAGACTAATAGTTGGTGATTACTAGTTATTATGTTGTTTATTTGAGTCTTAATATTGTGATTTTTATATGTTTAGTCTTAGTTTTCTATAAGTTTTCATGAAGTATTATGTCTATTTTAGTTACTTTGCTATTTCTTTCTAACTTTGTTTGCAAGAAGTCCCAAGATGTTATTTTGAGGACTATTTGTAATTATTTGTAGGGAATTTAGTGAAATATTGGTTAAGTATGAAGAATCAA
>CANYBF010491671.1:0-11653 GCA_948192965.1 Dalechampia spathulata
CAATTAAGAAAGTTCCAAATAAGTTGAAGTCATATCTAAAACATCAAAGCTAAAAAAAGAGACACTTAGAGGGTAATCCTCAAGAAGTTCATTAGAAGTCATTAATTTCTAGTGGCTAAGTACACAAATGGAGGAAAGATAACAATCGCCACATATGAGAGATGTCACTGGCATCCAAAAAAGCTCATATAATAATGGCTGTCAGATTAGTAAGCTTACTATCCCTCTATAATATTTTGTTACCACCACTCACAACATGCATCCTAATCTATATGACATGGATGAGAGTTCAAATGGAGTACATTTAGGAGGCCTAATAATTCTTCTACCACCAAGAGTGACTTCACCATGAATGCCACCTCATTAACTACTAGTGGATGTAGATGCTGTCAGGGAGGTGGTACTAAGTTATACAAACCTGACCTTCATCAAGTTGGCTATTCAAAATTTTATAAGTCATACCTTGATGTCATTGACAAAGAAAATCCCTACCCAAGGGGTTTTTGAGTGATATAATTTTCTTTATTTTTTAGGAGATGAGGGTTAGTTGACATTGGAGCATATTACCTATTTCACTATCCGATATGGGGAATTTGTTAATCACGATAATTTTTTTTAAGCTTATATTATTTTTGAATTCTTTAATAGGAACTACTTTTTTACAGTACTCCACTTTACTAAGGAATTCCATTTATTCTTGGTAAGAGATGGAGAGGCAATTCCATACCCAATTCTTTAAAGCTAAGCTAGAGGTTTGTATTGCTGAGCTATCTCAAGTATCTCAACGGAACAGGGAGACAGTTGATATGTTTATTGCTTGATCTAAAAAGATGAGGAACAGACGTAAAATATTTCTATCACAGACTAAGTATGTAAAGATGGCATAAAGGGGTCTTGATATTCAGTTACATAAAAAATTCATGGGTATGAAATTTCATGATTTTTATAAGCTCACAGTGCAGGTGACTGAATATGAAGAACTCCTCCAAGGTGAAAAGTAGCCATGGGTTCGTATTTTGAGGAGGGTGATTTTGAACATGAGGTGGTGGTAGTAGATTTGTCTATTAAAAGAACATGTATTTGTCCATCAGTAGAAAAGAAAGTTCTTGATTCATAGAGAAAGGTGAAAGCCACCAATGCAAAGCTACAATATACTTTTTAGGTTGCTAAGAAAGGTTTATTAAGCTATTATCATATCATAAATTGCCATTTAAGGAAGAATTGAAGGGAAAGGAGTATTGTATGCCATATATAACTAATGAAACATGCTTCTATAGAATGATTAATGAACATTATTTTAATTGCAATCCATTAATTACTCCATAAAAATCCTTAATTTATTTACTTTTTTTACTTTGATAAAATATATTCATTTTGTAATTGTAACTATTAACTTTATTACATATAACTTTATACTATCACTTGCTCGTAAAAACTATCCACATGTAAATTATTCATATAATATAAATAAGCCACATATTAGGTAATTTTAGTATCATTGTTGTTGCATACACAAAATATTTTATTGCTTATAAACTGTAAAATGGTAGTTCCATAATAAAAACATCTGCTAGGAATACATTATCTTGTCAAAATGTATTTCTCAGGATTGTACAAAACTCAAAGTATCCTAATTGCACTAGTGCTTCATTGATCTAGATGTCCTTTCGAACTACTTTGATATGCTTTCATCAAATGATAAGTGCTGAGTATAAAAATCAATGGTTTCTAATGATAATTGTACTTGCGAATAAAACTTTATTTCCTTTTATAATAAATATAATTTATTAATAAAATATTTAATGAATAATCATAATAATAGCTCATACTAAATAAGTAGTTAATAAATTATACAATCAATACTGAAATATCATTATTATAAACCTCTATGAATAACTCTTATTATCATATATCACTTTCATGGATCTATCATATTATCACTCTATACATCAATAGAATAACAATGATAAAAATTGTATCATTGAATGCAAATGTGACTTGCATTCCTCTTTTCTCATAGCAATGATATGCTATATAATAATGAATGCAAGTATGAATTACATTACTATATTCTCTATCATTTCATAATATCTCTATAATTTCATCTTTACTCTGTGAATTCATCATCCCCTCCATCTCTGATTGAGCATAATCTATATTGGGTGTATTGCCAATCATTTATTTTTTCTAGTATATCCCTATATTCTCTATCTCTATATCATACTTTACTTTCATTGTTAGGGCATCAATATCATCCCCTATTAATACTAGATAGAGTATCAATATCACCACCTATTAATCCTAAATAAGGTATCAATATGACCACCTATCCTTCTTTAGATAAGGTATCAATATCACCACATGTTCTGTAGGTATCCATACCTTTTATGGTTATGAGTAACTAGCTTTTGATTTTCCATTCTAGTAGTGCCTCATTTCTAGATAAAGTTATTGAATAATTTGCACGTAATAAATATAATCCAGCAATCAAAGATGTTATTATAATATATTTACCTTTAGGTAAATGGTTCATTTACATAATAATTTATTCATAAAGTCAACATCAAGTAAGCATAAACCTATTTGCAGCAAAATTAATCTTTCATTGGTATCAAAGTCATAGCTTTCACCTTATCACTATTTAAATATAATTACAATCCATGTTTAGAATAACATTTATGGGTTATAATGTATAATTATGTTACTTTAAACCATCCATAAGCTCAAGCATTTGCATATTTTGCTGAATACATAAGAATCTATATTCTAGCACCAATGGTGTTAATTACGTACATGTATGATTGTATAAATTTCAAGTATTCTTTTGCTAAAAAGGAATGTCATAAAGTTTAATTCATGCATTCCTATAAACATTTTCTTTTACATGAAATAACATAAAAGACCATCTTTACACTTAGTTAATGAGCATATATGTGTATACAATTATTTTGAAGTTCTTTAGTAATAATAAATTCTCTTTTTTTTCATGCACTTCCTTTCTATCATGCACACTCATTCTTTATGAAGTTTTGCATAAAATTTTGATTTCTTATTTTAGTCCATAAATAAAATTTTCCAATAGCTTAATTCATGTATGTTTTTATGCATCATGCAAGATGAAAAGGTTTCCAGCCTTAAATTATGAAATTTAGCCCTCCATTCTTAGTAGTTAAACCATATGGCACCAATAACATCTTAACTACTTCAATTAGTTTACTAATGTGCATTACTCATGTACCTGACCAATGAATTTTACAAGATAAGAGAGTAACTAAAATGTAACCCTTAATTCTTTATGCATTTATATGCATCTTCCATGTATAAGGTACAATCCAACCTCTTAATCAAGTTAAACACATACATGCTTCTAGTTCTAGGGAAATACAAATTAATTCCATCATGCACCACAATATGCATATTCCATCATTGTAATAACTCAATATTCATTAAAATTTTAGCAGCTTATGCCCAAGGTTGTCATGCTTAATGATTGCAATTGCAAATGAGAAGGATAATCTGCTTAATAATCATATAGTTAAAGCAGTCCAATGGTTTTATTCTATACTCACATCTTGCTTAATTAGTTTATTGCCCAAGCTATAATTTGATGCATCTTCTTCATGCATTTACATGTGTACTACTAATATAAGAAATAACCTAAAGGTTTAAGTTAATTTGTTTTTAATGTAAGCATTTGAATAACATATGCTACAAACCAAGGAATTATATAGTTTCTTTTAATATTCGTTAATATACCCACTGTGACATTAGCCATATGTAATGACTTGCATTCCTTTTATGTGATCTAATAACTACTCACATGCATACTAATTGATGTACTGAGTAGCCTAATAATTTAATCTAATTTTCACTTAAATTTCTAGCTGCTTTATGTTAATGTACCTAAGTTTCTTGGTGCATGAATTATAATAATCTGAGGCAAGTTCCAAGTATTGACCTTTTAGTCTAATAAGTAAATTGTTGAATGCATTCCTAAAGCTTAAGTTGCATGATGTTCAATGTCCAACTTGCACAATCTCATGTGCATTTAAGCCATAAAATCTAAGTGCAAAGCTGCTCCCTATAATAGCAATCGGGTAGGGTAAATGAGTACAAATTTAAGTAGCCCCTAACTTCAAATTTCCTCATCATATAAGGCACTAATAACCGGTCAAAATTTAAGGTATTAATAACTATTCAAAATTTAAGGTGGTAATAGCCTCTATGAAGTATGACTTTTACATGGAAATGCACTCCCCCTGTTATGTATGCCTAACCTACTTGTACCATTCCTGTTAATGCATAAATTATAGGATTCTCATGCATGATATCTAAACATGTCTTAGCATGCAAGATTAGTCCATCACAAGTACATAATATAGGTTCTTTTAATATGTTTACATGACCATATAAACTATTTTACCTCCTTGAACATTAACCTTTAATTTAATTCAGTTAATTACTTACATACTTGATAATATAATTATTAAACTTTCCTCATGGTTAGGTATTAATTGACAATAACACACATGCCTCTCAATTTATTAACATAATAAGCAATAATTAAGTAAGAAAACCATAATTAGCCTATTAGCTTCTATATGTTTCATGTGAACCTTTCATAGATATAAAACATCATAATTAACTCACCTACTCATATGGGATTCAATTCCATTAACATGATAGTAGCTCCTTCTTTGAGTTCAATTGAAATCTTTTTTCTCTAAGATTTCCTTAATGTATTCAATTTATCCATCCTTAATTCATGAGAGGTTAGAGCCCCTTTACATATATTGATCTCCCTTTATTTTTATCAAAATATTATTAATATAAATATTAACCCATCGCTTGACTACAAGCATAAAAATTATGCTTCAAGTGATGAAGTTTATTATCAAATCCCCTACTTGTAACTCTTATATTACATTATTATGTTAATATGTCCCATTTTTAGAAGTAAAGTCAGCATGATTGGTTTTGACTAGCCCATACACATATTCTCATTATATGTCCATTCAATTTCATTATATGTATCAATTATTATGTTAATATGCCTTAATCTTTTATGCACAAATATAATTGCATACATTAATTACATATGTTTGGATGCACATACAAGTTCATATGGTATCCTTTCTGACATAATTAGTATGATCATATTTTTCATATAATTAACCTAATTAATAACCATATTTCTCTCCCTTTCCTCACATCATGAACCCATAAAATTACACTTTGTTAATGCTAATGTACACACCCTTTATTTCTAACATATAATACATATATGTAGACAATTAACTTAGCTTGTAACTAATACCTTTTTCTATTTACCTTATTCAAGTTCATAACTACCCTAATAAGGTAATCGTGTTCATTGATTTATAATTCATCATTTATTAAGATTTTAGTATGTTTATCAATGTACACAAGGTCAACAATCTTTCAACTTAAACCATTTACAAAACAACAATATACATAATAATCATAAAACATTTAATTCTTTTACTCATTTAACTAGTACATAAAACTTCTATAATGCAATAACTTCTTCTATTATCTCAAAATCATTGGTTTGTGTTATTAACAAATCGTATGCATATAATAAGATACTTACTTATTCTCTTTTATATAATTGCTTAAATCATGTATTTTTATTCATTCAATACTTAAATTTTCATGATATTTTTTTTATCACTTATCTATTCCTAATAAACCATAACATTATATATATCACTAATACCTATCTTTAGATTCACATAATGATAATTTAATCATATATTACTTACATAATTTTATCATTAATTCAACCAATCTCCCATTTCAACCTTTAGTTTACCTCTTTAATATATGTATAAATTATTTCTAGAATAATAAATAATATTAATATATGTATTCATATATATTTATACAAAGAATGGTGGATATGACACGTTCTTTGTCTTGTATAAGTTCTCAATTTTTTTATAACATAACCTACCAATATACAATAATTCATCTCTAATAACTTAATAACCATTAAAATCTCCTTGTCATATCAATAGAAAATTATTGAATGCATATAATTTAATCTAATTATAATGAATAATAATTATATATGTATATATATATATATAAACATGGATGTGACATTATAAGAATAATAATTCTTGTAATCACTCCATTAATAGTTGTTGGGCATTCAATAATTTGTTGCAGGATCGGATCAATAAGGTGATATTTAAATTTTTAAAAAAGAAAGAATCTATGCTAATAAATAAGGATCCTTTCCCTCTAGTAACCATTGTTAATGCTACTTCCTTTGACTTGTATACTCTAATAGATAAGAAGGAGGAATAGTTATATGTGATCTTGAACAAATGTTAATAAAGGTCATTTTGAAAAATCTAGATTCCTAAGGAGCACATGAAGGGAGTAAAGGAGGTGAGGGTATGGTCGGATGTTTATAGACCTAAAAGGAGGAAGATATATGCCTCATTATCATCAAAGATCATAATAAATCCAGCCTCAAGCACCTAGTCCTAGATTTATTATTCCATCACTAGTTAAGCCTAGATATAGGTGGCATCATGTTAAACATCTGAAGTCTCCATAAAGACTTACCCGAGCACAAAAGAGAAGGATGCAATGTTTATGGGATTCCACTAAAAGAGAGGAAGGAGCTAAGGATGTTAAGACATTTGTAATAAAGCAATGGTCAAAATTTAGCAAGAAGGCCATAAA
Organism: Dalechampia spathulata; assembly: GCA_948192965.1. NCBI lineage: Eukaryota > Viridiplantae > Streptophyta > Magnoliopsida > Malpighiales > Euphorbiaceae > Dalechampia > Dalechampia spathulata. The sequence goes on from CANYBF010491671.1 coordinate 6,721, forward strand.
AGATGCATCATCTGATAGCAATTCAGATGAAGTAGATAAGGTATTGAATGCAATTTTTAGGGTAGAGGGATATTCCAGTACCTTTTTGATGTGCCATGATGATGGTGACATCATTGTTAGCATTTTAAAAGGTAGATAGATCATATGATTTGAAAGAGACTCGAGGGTAGCCCTTATCAAGGATGTAGTCAGTAATGTGAAATTTTAAGTGCCTTGATGGAGGACCAAAATGGGTTGTGTTTGAGAAGTCATCTCAAGGGATGGAAAGGCATATTTGCCCTCTGTAGATTAAGGCAAACCTAGATGGACAAACAATATTAAGGATATTGGTAGATAACAGATCAATATTAAATATTATATTGTTATGTGTTTTATTGGCTTTAGGAAAGACCAAAAAGGATCTAATTCTTATGGAAGTTTTAGTAACAACTTTGATAGGTGATGTGATAAAGTCTGTGAGGGTGTTATCGATAGAAATTACAATAAGGACTAAGACATCATTGGTAACCTTCTTTATTATTAATTCATCTCCTAGCTACCAAGCCTTACTGGGGAGGGAATGGATTCATACTAACTAGTATGTGCCATCCTCTTTACATTAATTTCTTTTATTATGGAAGGGTGATGAGGTTGAGATAGTTTGAGTAAATAAGAAGCCTTTCTAAATCTAGTAAGATATAATAAAAGCTTGATATTATAATAGTAATGTAGGGCCAATCTAATTTTAGAGAAGGAATAAGTTTGCATGATTAAAGGAAATTACAATTATCAAGAAGTAAAAAATCCACTAATATCATGCCATATAAGAGGCTAATGGGCATTTTGATCATTAAAGAGCTTGATGATTAGGTTGCCAAAAGAGCAATATGTGATAGTTGCAATTGTAATTTTGAAAGTACATATGTAATAAGCTTTTGATAAAATATAACCTATCAATGAAGATGTAATTAATATGGAAGAAATATAACTTTTGCCACTAAAATTATATGATGGGAAGACATAGATTTAGGATCCTTTAAAAGAGGTGAACCTTGGAACACTTGAAGTGCCTATGGTCATTTATGTTAGTAAGTTGTTTAGCCTAGATGTGAGGAAAAAAGTGAGAGGTATTGAGGGAATTTAAGGATTGCTTTGCATAGGATTATAAGGAGATACTAGGATTAAGCAGGAAAGTAGTGGAACCTTAGTTGTTGATAGATCTATAATTTCATCCTTGCTAGCAACTGCTTCAAAGAATTTTTAAAGAAGTAGAGCTAAAAAAGTAAAAGAGAAATTGATAATTTGATTAAAGTTAGATTTATTATGCGTGTGAAGTATGCACAATGGCTGGCTATCATGGTACAAGTTGTTAAGAAAATTAGAAAGATGAGATTTTGTATTGATTTTTAGGATTTTAATGTTACAACTTTGAAGGATTTATACGTGATGCTTATTGCTGACTCTCTAATTAATAGATTGTTTCTTCGGTTACAATTAAATTTTTATAGCTAAAGAAGATATTCCTAAGATAACATTTCAATGCTTAGGTTCATTTAGGATATTTGAGTGAGTGGTGATGTTTTTTGGCTTAAGGAATGCTAAGTGACTTATCAAAGAGCCATGAATGCCATCTTCCAGGCATAATTGATAAATCCATGGAGATATACATTGATAATATTGTGGTTAAATCAAAGAGAGATATTGACCATGTAGAGCATTTGAAGAAGACATTTGAGCGAATGAGAGTAAATAGTTTTAAGCTTAATCCTTTAAACTATGCATTTGTTATGAAAGATAGAACTTCCTTAGGTTTTTAGTTCATCAAAGAGGGGTAGAGATTGATAAGAATAAGGCCAATGTGATAATTGAAGCTTAGTTGCCTTAAAATAAGAAGTAACTTTAATTATTTCTTGGCCAAGTTAATTATCTAAGGTAGTTCATTTCTAATCTTACTAGAAAACTAGAGATTTCTCAAAAATTTTAAAGCTTAAAAAGGAGGAGGATTTCATATGGTTGGAAAAGCATCAAGTAGCTTTTGGTAAGCTAAAAGAGTATTTGATGCAACCACCAATGTTGATGCCATATAAAGATGAGGTACCATTCAGATTATATATCTCTACTGGTATTAAATTCATTGGTTATTTACTTGCACAAAACAATCTAGTGGGTTATGAGCAAGCCATATACTATCTAAGTATATCTTTGATGGGGACTAAATTTAAGTACTTATCAATTGAAAAGTTGTGTGTAGCATTGTATTTCACTTGCACAAAGCTTTACTACTATGTCATCAGATCAAGGGTTTATATGGTTTCTTAGACTGATCTAGTGAAATACATGCTCTCTTGACTGCTAATCATTAGATGAATTTAAAAGTGGTCGCTAGCTTTAACAATATTTATATTAGTGTATTATCCTCATAAGTCAATCAAAGCACAAGATTTAGTTGATTTCTTAGCTGATCATCCTTACTTAGAGGTGGATGATGATTGAGATGAATTAGAATTACCAGTGTATGAGCTTCGGAAAGCTAATTGGATTTTGAGATTTGATGGATCAAGTATAGAGAAATCTACTAGTGCGGGGGTGGTTATCACAACTTCATCAGGTGCTAAGATAACTCTTTCATTCAATTTATCTTTTAAGTGTACAAAATAACCAAGTTGATTTGAAGGCATAGGTATCATTGGTTGACTATAAAGAGGGATTGTATTTCATATGCCATAGGTGTAGGATTCAATAGGAATTTGTAATAGAATAAAATAAAAAATTTATTTATAATATATGGAAATTAGATCTACATAATCATTTAAATATAATTCCAATAAAAAGATCATGACATAGAGAATAAGAGTAACACTTTAATGTCTTTCTTCTTCTATCCTGATTTACAAAAGAGTTATAGTAAATTCTTTTTAATACCCAAACTAGGAGATCTCAAAACTACACACACCAAGATAAAGATTTGGATTAGTAAAACTCTTTTACTATAAAACTCTAATCAATAGACTGGTATATCAAAGAAAGAAAATGAATATGTGATTTTTCTCTTCTCCAATGAATAGCTAAATAAGATTTCTTCTTTGGATAGTGTCTATCATGCTTTTCTCAAGAGAAATGACATAAAACATGATGAAGAAGGACCATCCTTCTTCAATGTAGCTAGGTATTTCTTATAGTTTCTCTTCCAATGACCACCAATATTACAATGGAAGCAGTTTCCCTTAAGGGGTTTCTCAACAACTTTCTCTTCAACAATCTTACCCTTTAGCTTTAATGGTTTCTTGCCCTTCTTATTATTATTGCCCTTTTTGGGTTTAAAAGAGCTTGCTACCATTATAGATTTAGAACTCTTCTTATGAGCTTCCTCAATAAACTTCAACAAGTTTATAAGCTTAGGAATGGTAGTTTCTCCATTGTTCATTTAGGAGTCAAGCATAAAATATGAATAACTATCATGTAAGGAATGCAAAATGAGATCTATATAGAGCTCATTATCCATACCAAAGCCCAGAGATTCCAACCTTTTGATATATCCTATCATCTTTAGTCTGACCTCCCTGTTGGAGCCTTTTCTCAAAAAGATCCCTTAAATGAAGTGCCATGTTATGAGCATCCATATGCCCACATTATTTTTGAAGATCATTCACCATGGCAGCTTGCATAATTCTACAAGCAACTTCATTATTATCCTTATACTTATTATAAATATGAATTTCCTTTTCAGAGGAATCTACTGTAGGGCTAGGTAGGCAATATTCATCCAAAACATAGTATATTTTTTTTTGCCTTTAAAAACAATTTTTATTTGGCAAATCTAGTCTATGTAATTGGATCCGTTTAGTTTGTTTTCATATATACCATAAAGATAGACTTTTGTTGTCATCTTAAATTTGAAATAAAACAAGTATGTTATATTGTATAACATCATATTTTAAAAAACATAATTAGGTCTTTAATTAATGTTTTACATCTCCCACTATTTTATTTCAAATTAATAGCCCTCAACTATTAATCTAGAAAAGTCATGTTTTGCTTTCCTTAGTGGATTAGTGCCCAATAATAAATAAAAGTTAACCTTGGGTATGGCCAATGAATTATCTTTTAATATTAAAGCCTAACATATCATGTTAATCTTATCTTTAGACAACTACTTTTCAGTAGGTTATCAACTCTTGATACATATGTAATCTAATTACATATTTCCCTAATTTTACCTATAGAATTATTCACCTTGATTATGCTCAATAAATGAATAGCCCTATTTAAATCTTACCCATTTGAAAAATTTAAAATGTGTTTTATGTCATGAAAGCTTGAGTAAGCTCAATAACTCACATGAAATAGAACACTCTCTTTTAATTAATAAAATGAAAGGCATATAAATTTAATATTTACTTTTAAGGGTTTTAGATTTAATATTTACTTTTAAGGGTTTTCTTAATTTGAGTAGTCTTATCATATATGGTGGGTGTAGTGTAATTTGTACACTCATGCATGGTCCTGGCTCATAAGCATGCATATAAATCTCATACATAACATATATATATATGATGGTCATGGACTGGAGCATCTATATAGGTCATATTTAGGTAATGCATGAGTTACAACCCCAAAATATTTGAAATAATACTGTACTACTACAAAATATATCTTGGAAGGCTCACTTTATCTTTTAGTGACTTCTTATTCCAATTGCTCCTTCTTTATATATACTATATAATTTAATTGTAAATTTCATAATTAGAAACCCCAAGTTACATTGAGGGGGTAGATGATAAGAGAAATTATAATAGAATTGAAGATAAGGCATGATATATAGGTACTATTTATCAAAAAGGAAAGAAAACTTATGCATATGCTTATTCCATATTGGTCTAAGTCCATAACCACCATCATGCATATCATTCAACCATACATTCTTACATCCATAATGTAATTGAGAAAATGTGAT
>CANYBF010491715.1:0-10186 GCA_948192965.1 Dalechampia spathulata
AATCATCAAACTAAAAGCTAAAAACTACTAATCCACCTCTAAAAATTCTGCCATAACAAGATTATAACCAAAATAATTCTGCCAAAATATAACTTACTCAAAAATGCATGGATCTTCAAGATCCAACATCAACTAAGCTCATATTTTAGCAAACAAGTCAAAAATCAAGCTAAAATTCACTTCTTTATGATCTAACATCCAATCTACAAGGATCTCTTCACCAAAATTCATTTTTCCAGCCTCCCATATACATGCATGTACCTTCCAAACAAGATCCATGAAAAAAAATATGGATTAGTTAACATAGGAGTTTCGATTTTTAAGAAAAACTCATGAACAAGAAGTTTTGAACTTACACTTTGTAGATCAAGGAGGAAGTGATTCGGCCTTTCAATAGTATTTTGGCTCAACATCAAAGTATACTCATATATTAAGCTTAGTAATTTGATTTATGAAGAGAAATGATGAAGAAGATGGAGAGTATTTTTGGTTTCCTTATGAAGAATGAAGAAAAACATGAAGAAAAGTAAGAAAATGAAAGTAAGAAGAAAGAATACATGGAGAGCATTTTAGTCATGAATAAAAGGAGGAAAGAAATGAAAGAATTAGGTTGCATTCAACCCTAAATTCTGATGGAATATGATGTATAAATAGGATGAGTGCAAAATAGCTTCCATACACTCATTACATAGGATTCTAGCCCCTTATACATACTATTTTGTATAAATACTTGTAGTATACCATTTTTCTTCCCTTATTTCATCAAAATATGTATGGAATACCTCCTTTACATTCAAATTCATATTTTCAAAGTCATCAATCCATCAATCCATCATTTAATTAAATAAAATACTCAAATATTCTTCTCTTTACATCCACTTACACCACTTCCTAATATTCTTTTCCTAATACCCATACCTTAATATTTAATTCTTTCCATCACATGTCTCAGAATAATACTTTATTATTATCTCAATATATCCATTAAATACTCAATTATACTCTCAATTATTCAATAAATCCAATTATGACATTATCATTCCTATTTATGATATCATCATGACATCATAAATGAAATTCACTAATTTTACTTTTCCAATATTTTCATATCATTATATACCTTCACCAATGTATTATCAATCCATAATTAATCATTCTTAATAAAATTAAAATCATAATTAAGCTTCTTTGCTTACATTATGCTTACATCATCAAGATTCAGTTATGATATCATAAATGAATTTCTAAATTCCATTATACTTTCTTTTCTATACCTTTAAATCTTATGTTAAATAAATCATCTTAGACATATAAATTCCAATTTCCTTATTTAATATTCCATTATTCACTAATCCATAATTATTTCTATACATATATATATTATATGTACATTTAACACTTGTATAATTCATTTATATGATCCTTAATCATACTTAATTTATAAATTATGCATACTCCAAATACAATCATAATTTATCTTAATTCCTCAATTGCATGCATTTCCATGCATATATAAATATTCCTACCTCGATATACGTGTAATTTATCGCTCGATCCAATTCTACTCATTCGAGCTTATTTTTCGCATTTGACTTAATCTACTATCATCTTATCATCATTTATTAATCTCGATAGGTATTTCCTATCGTTATCATAATATCTATAATTTTCACCTTGAAATGTGCATTTTTTCCATAATTCCATGTCATCATCCTATTTTTGATCGTATAGGGTATAATTTCATCACCCAAATCATTAATAATTTTCATGGTAAAAATGAGGATGTGACATGCAGTTGCTGGTAAATGTAATGAATAATGGGACCAAAAAGTATAGCCCTACCATGCTGCTTCTGAATGTCGACCTAGTGAAAAGAGGTATAAAGCCAACGTCTAGACTAGATAGGTGTGCCTGTGACCATGGAATGTAGGAAAATGAGGTGAGGGCCGATAACAGTGTCACTAGACTTTGATCACCCAAAAATCAGGTAGGTGATTAGTCTATGACAGTAATACAGAGCAGGAGACTTAAGGCAGGAAGCCTTCAATCTCGAAGGATGAAAGGGAATAGAAAGAGCAATCTCTCTCCAAAATTCATTGCGATTAAAGACCATAGATTTGGCATTTGTAATGCCATCAGAAGAGAAATCGAAGATAACATCAAACTCTAATGGAGAAAGAGTGTAGAGTTTATGAAATAATCTGAAAGTACAATTATAAGAAGTAGAAAGAGAAAATGTCTATAGGAACTCTAGAGCTATAGACTGAACAAAATGATTATCTAAACAGGTAAAATTGAACCAACCTACATTGGCCAAATATCGTAGAACATCATCTTCCAATCTGACCTGGTGGATAGTAGATCGAAACGAGAGTGAGAGAAAACTTTCTTACTTAGAATGGAAGTACGGATAATAAAGGCAGGAGTAGCCAAACGAGGGCCAGTGCTTGCAGGAACAATGCGTTTGACTCTACATCCCTATGACGAAGAGCCATCGCGAGCAGGAGGGGTTTACATATAATTAGAAATTTTGACAGACAATAGATTTTTAAAAAATCGGATAGAATATTAATTATTTTTGAAAAAATCATAAAAATTCAACCTGCATAGAAATCAACCAAATTTGACACACAGCACCACAACATAATCCTAAGCAATTATCTCTAAAGAACCTAAGGCTAAAACACCATAGATTGTGCAGATGTAAAGAAATTGAAAATTGATAAAACAGTAAAAAATTGAAATTTAAAACTGAAGATTTACAAATAAAATTACAAAAAATGAAGATTGGAGAAGTGGGCAAAGTGATTTCAAGAGATTTGGAATAGATTTGAGTGGATTTGGGTATGATTTGAAAGAGAAATTGAAATTTTAGCCATTAAACAATGTCAACGACTACTGAAATTTGAATTAAAAATACGGTTGTAGCATTATGTATGGGCGTACCTCCTAGGTGTACGGCCATACGGCTTAAAAATGCCTAAAAAATTGATATCACGTACGGGCGTATGATTGAGACGTACGACCGTATGAGAGCTTCACCAAAATTTTTAATTTTGCAACTATGATTAGTATGGGCATATGAAAAACTAGTATGGCGTACCAACGCTTCGGCCTAAAAATGAAAAATTTTAAATTGTATCGCATACAGGCATATAAAATCTGTACGATTGTACCAATTTCATGCTTAAAACATGTACGAGTGTACCAAAGTGCTGTACGGTCGTACCTAAGCTTTGGCAAAAATTGAAAATTTGAAGTTTAAACACGTACAGGCATACCAAAAGGATGTACGGCCGTACGAGACATTTGACATATTTTGGAATTAAAATAGAAGGATCCGTATAGGCGTACTAAAGGTTATGCGACTGTACAGGACCTAAAATTCAAAAATTTTTGAAGAGATTTGAGGGGATTTCTTAAAATTTCTAAAGTTTATTAATCAACCCTACTTTAAAAATGATCTATATATCATCCCTAGCTCATGTTTGATGAAGTTTAAATGTTCTTCACTCAGTGGTTTCATAAAAATTTCTGCTAATTGGTGAGTTGTATCAAAAAATTCTAATACAACCTTCCATTTTTGCATATTATCATGTAAGAAATGGTGTCTAATATCAATGTGCTTAGTTCTGGAATGCTAAATGGGATTCCTAGACAAGTTTATAGAACTAGTGTTATCACATTTAATAGAAGTGCAAGACACACAAACATTGTAATCCCTTAATTATTGTTGAATCTATAACACTTGAGCACAACAACCTGTGAATATGTATTCAGATTCTGTAGTAGATAAAGATACATAGTTCTATTTCTTGCTAAACCAAGAAACCAAGCAATTCTCTAAGAAATGATAAGTACCAGATGTACTTTTCCTATCTAATACATTTCCAGCAAAATCAGCATCAAAATAGGCAGTTAAGTCAAAAGAGTCATTCTTAGCATACCACAAGCCATAATGCATTGTTCCAATCAAGTATTTATTTTCACAACACTCAAATTAGATTCCCTAGGAGATGATTGAAATCTAGAACTCATATATACAGCAGACATGATATCTGGCCTAGAATTAGTTAGGTAAAGCAAACTACCTATCATACCTCTATACTTCTTTTGATCCACATGCTTAATGAAGAGTGTTATGTCTGCTTTGCCCTTTTCAAAACCATTATCAGTTAAGAAATTGCTTAATCTATCATACCAAGCTCTAGGGGCTTATTTAAGGCCATATAAAGCTTTGGTAAGTTTAAAAACATGGTTTAGAAATTTAAAATCTTCAAAACTGAGGGGTTGTACAATATAAACTTCTTCATCAATAAAACCATTTAGAAAAGAACTTTTCACATCCATTTGAAACAATTTGAAATTCATGTGAGATGCATATGCCAACATCATTCTAATGGCTTCTAATCTAGCTATGGGTGTAAAAGTTTCATTAAAATCTATACCCTCTTCTTGACAAAATCATTATGCTACTAATCTAGCCTTATTTCTAGTAATGATACCATCTTCATTAAGCTTATTTCTAAACAGCCATCTAGTTCCTATAACAAAAGCATCTCTAGGCTTAGGTACTAAAGTCCATACCTTTTTCCTATCAAACTGGTTCAATTCATCTTGCATAGCTAACACCCAACTATCATCATTCAAGGCATCACTAACATTCTTAGGTTCAATTTAAGAAATAAAAGTAAGATTGTTATGAATATCCTTTTCAGAAGAAGGAGTAGTTACCCTTTTGGATGTTTCACCTATGATTTGCTCCTTGGAGTGTTCTTTAGGAAATTGCCACTCATTTAGAAGATCTTGATCGATGTGAGTTACAGCTAAGTGAGGAGGAAGATCATTCACCTCTTCCTTTTCAACATCCTTTGGAATAGCCTCTTGTTGGTTCTCATGTCCTTCTCCTTGTTCCAATAAGATTCCTACATCATCATGAACAATGTCCTTTCTTGGACCAAGGGAGTTAGTCTCATCAAAAACAATATGCATAGATTCTTCTACAATGAAAGAATGTTTATTAAACACCCTAATGATTTGCTAGATGTTGCATATCCTAAGAATAAACCTTCATCAATTTTGGAATCAAATTTCCCAAGGTTATCCTTGGTGTTCAAAATGTAGCACTTGTAACCAAATACTCTAAAGTATTAAATCCTTGGTTTTTCACCATTTTATAGCTCATAAGGGGTTTTGTTTAAAATTGATTTGAAATGAACTTGATTTATGATATAACAAGTGGTATTGACCGCTTCGGCCTAAAAGTACAAAGGCAATTGATACTCATTAAGCATTGTATGTGCCATGTCCCAAAGAGTTCAGTTTTTCCTTTTTACTACCCCATTTTGTTGAGGAGTTCTAAGAGATGAAAAGTTATGATGAATACCATGCAAATCATAATAAGATTTAAAACTTTCATTTTGAAATTCTTTTCCATGATCACTACTTATTGAAGAAATGTAATATCCTTTCTCATTTTGCATTCTTTTAGTTAATGATTGGAAAGCATTGAATGCATAATCTTTATGAACTATAAATGAAACCTAAGTAAACTTAGAGTAATCATCAACAATGATAAGTGTATAGTGCATGCCTCTTAAACTAGCAATCTTAGTTGGTCCAAACAAGTCCATATGAAGTAATTGAAGGGGTTTAAAAGAAGTTACCTTGTTCTTTGCCTTAAATGAAGACTTTACCTATTTTCCCATTTGGCAAGCTTCACATACTTCATCCTTAGCAAATTTCATATTTGGAAGTCGTACAACTAGTTCATCTTTCGTAAGATTGCCAATGCTTTCAAAGCTATCATGCCTAAGCCTTCTATGCCAAAGCCAAAAATCCTTACTTATAGAAACAAGACACAATTTTACCAATTCTAACCACTTTACCTTTGGCATTGTCTCTAAATGTGACATTGCCACCATCCCATTTTTCAAGGTTGGAGAAGAGGCTTGCATTACTAGTCATATGCCTTGAGTATCCACATCAAGGTACTATTTATTTGTACTAATCTTGGATCTCAAGCATACATATCAAGACAAGTATAATCATATTTTCTTAGGTACCCAAATGTATTTGGGTCCTTAGGGGTTAGAAGCATACATATCATCATTCCAATGCATTTTTCTAGTGAAACATCTATTGGTAGTATGTCCCTTTTTATTGCAATAATGACATGTGGCATTCCTAAATCTAGAATGGTTATGCACATACTTCTTCCTAGATGCATGAGAATGACTATTATAGCATGAACATGAACAATGATGCACTTTATTGGTATGCATTCTATTGGTCTTAGGATGAACATGTTTCTTTTTGAAATCCTTTGGTTTTTATGTTGAAGTGGAGGCTTTAACAAAAATCATGCCCTTAGAAGTGTAGGAAGAGTTTTGATTAAAACCAACACCTTCTTTAATTACCACTAACTTTTTGGTGTTTCAAAATAGAATCAATCTTAACTTCACCTTGTTCAAACTTAGACAAATTATCTTTTAATAAACTCTTTTCTTGTAAAAGTCTAGCATTTTCATCCTTCAAACTTTTGTTTTTCTTTTCAAAACTTTCAAGCTTTGTTTTACAAGAATCAAATTCATTTTCCAAAACATTTTTCTCTTTAGAAATGCATGCATACTTACTTCTAAGTGATTGATGTTTCCTAACTAAATATTCATACTTTTCTAACAAAGCTTTTAATGCATCACATTCATCATCATCATCACAGTCATCATTGCTAAAATAAGATTGAGATGATGTGGTTACCTCATCCTTCTCATCATCCATGAATGCCATGAAGCACAAGTTTGTTGCTCCTTTGTCACCAAACACGTCCTCATTGGTCTCACTGTCATAATCCCATATTGCCTTTAATGCCTTCTTTTGAATTACTTGGATGGTTTATTGAGGTGGGGACATTCATTCCTCATATGTCCTAGCTTGTTACTTTTGTAGCAAATGGTTGGACCTCTTTGAAAAGTATCCCTTTAGTTCACGTCCCTTCTTATCTCAAATGGCTTCTTGCATTCCTTTTCAAATTTATTCTTCTTCATAAGAAGAGTTTTAACACATTTATAGAGGAAGGCAACTTCATCATCAATATCCTCTTCACTTGTTGAAGAGGTATCTTCTTCTTTTGATGCTTTAAGTGCAATCCCTCTTCATTTGTCTTCCTCTACCCCTTGCTTGAGGGAAATCTCATATGTGAGAAGCTTTTTGAGTAGCACATTAGTTGATAGAACCGATAAGTCATTAGCTTCTTCAATGGAGGTTACTCTAGCCTCCCAAGCCTTCTTTGGTAGTACCTACAAGATCTTATTATTGAAGTCTTCTTTTTGATGCATCTTGCCCAGCTTCATCAATCCATTAGTAACCATAATGAGGCAATTGTACATCTTCAAAATAGACTCATTCACCTTCATGGTGAATAACTTGTATTGATGAGTTAATAGTTGAATCTCATTAGCTTAGACTTGATTGTTTCCTTCGTGATGAGTTTCCAAAGTGGCCTAATTTTGCTTGGATGTAACACAATATGAGACATGCCCATATCCTTCATGACTAATCATACAATAGAGCATGTTCATTACCTTCTTATTTTATGCATTCACCTTGAATTCCTCTCAAGTCCAAATTCTCTTTAGCTTAAGAAAGGTGACTCCATCAATTATGTTAGTGAAGTAAACTCATCCTCTATCAAGTCAAATAAATCAACTCCATTGCTCTCAAAGAAGACATCCATTAGATTCTTCTAATACGGATAATCCGTGCAATCAAAGAAGGGGGGGGGGTCTTGCATATGATTGACTTTCAATGCTTTGGGTTGCCATAGGATCTTTCACTCTAGAATTTTACTTCTAAATACAAATGAGCACCACGCTCTGATACCAATGAAATCCATGCAAAATTAGCAACATGAGATTTATAGCCGTTTGGCACTAACTCTTAGCATATGGCCACTTCTCCTAAGTCCTCAACTTAGGGTTCCACTACACAATGTTAATCAATACAATAAAAGGATTCCTTAATACGAATCCTAACCCCAGTGATTTTAGGCTCATACTTAAACCTTTACAATTATAGCAATCTTATAGTAATTAAACTCTTAAATACAAAGTAATGCCCAAAGCATTAATCATACACCAACCTACAATTATAACACCTAACACTTAGGTTGTGAGAATGGAGTACAATGAGAGTTTACAACACTAGATTGAGAATACAACAACCAAACTCACTTGCAAATGAAGTTCACAACTCATAGGAAGCTTAGCACACAGAGAATAACCATTAGAAATTGAATAAAAGCTGTAAATTCTTAAAATAGATCCGTTAAAAAGTGTTTAAAATGAATCTGGAAAGTGACGTATAGCCATACGGATTCTCATATGCTCGTACCAATTTAAAAACATACATATAAAAACTATATGAGAGCTCGGTACGATCGTACCACATATTGGTATGCCCGTACCTCCCTAAGATTACTGACAAACAAAATTCCTGAGAGCTATGGTATGATCATACTACCTATTGGTATGCTCGTATAGAACCAAAACTACTGATAAGTAAAATTATTGAGAGCAATGGTATGCTCGTACCATCCATTGGTATGCCTGTACTGGACTCAATAAAACAAGGCCAACTTAGTATGATCAGCCGTATGCCTGTACCATAAAGAACATAGAATCGGTGCGACCATACCAAAAATGGTACGCCTGTACTACATACAGTAAAGTCAATTCAACTTAGTATCGTCAACTGTATTGTCGTACCACATAACAAATATAAGTGGTACGCCCGTACCACACATAGAAAAATTATTTTAAATTGCAAATAACTTAAATTGAATAATACAAAACACATACATCAAAATCCAGGGTCTAACAACAACTATATCATATATGATCAATAATAATCATCCTTTATGCAAATCATAACATAATTTCATATTTAAAATGAATAATTCACTATATACACTCGTATCATGCCTTTGCTTTCACTTTGCCTTTAATTTTTTAATATAACATATAATGTTATGGAACATGCATATAAATACTATAAATGGTCATCTATGACTTCCTCTATGTAAAATACCATATATAAGCCATCATGTCTCTGTAAACATCGATATATGTACTCTTGTAGTGCACCTGTATTAACATTGTCTTTCATTTAATTGTAATTGAGGAATAATGCATGACTGTATGTATGTTTCATTGTAATTGAGGAATAATGCATAATTGTTTGTATGCAATCATGCTATTCATTCTCCCTCTAATTTTCCTCTAACATTTCCTTTGCCTCTATGATTGTGCACAATCTCATACTAGGTCTAATGTACTAGTACCTCTGGTTCCCATAGGAACATATCATATTTTTATATGTATAACTTGGTGATTCCATATAGGAATCCAACTCTATGATTTCCTGAGGAAATCCAACTATGTGACCTAGTACATATCAATAACAAACTCTATTCAAGCTCTGTAACCATCTCTTCTTTATGCCTTCACAATATCATGTCATGCTTATGTAGGAATGCATGTATGTACATGGCATGATGAAAAAGTATGCAATATGGTGTGCTAGGAACATGTAACAAACTATATATCATTTCACTTTTAAGAAAAGTTCTTTAAGAAGACCAATTATTGGTCATGGAACATTAGTACAAACCTGCTATAGACTTGCCCTTATCCAATCATCTTGGTGATGGATGTAATTCCTCCTCTAAAGCACCTATGACATTGAAATGCATTCATTTTTAATAAGAATGGTCATATAACATTCATTGTCAACCCATATTGCATTAATTACATTCCATTCAAGTTGATAGCTTTATACAAACTAAGCATTCATAAAAGAACTCCTAATCTCACTTAATCAAATCATGAAATATGTCTAGGTATAGTCCCTAGATACTAACACATAATCAGTCACTCAAGTGTACCAAACAAGTTCATATGGCTGATCGCATGTTTTCATGTTGCTTTTTCTTAGTTATTTCATATGTGTTTTATGTGTTTTGTTTTAGTTTTATTTAATTTTTATGAAGTATTTTATATATTTTCATTGTTTTACTAATTTTGTTTGTGAGAAGTCCTAAAATATCATTTTGAGGACTATTTGAGAGAATTTGCAGGAAAAATAGGTAAAAATTGGCTAAGTAAGAAAAGAAATGGTGTTCAAAGTA
>CANYBF010491870.1:0-13920 GCA_948192965.1 Dalechampia spathulata
ACTTTTGGAGGCTTTAAAGGATGAGATAATTTGCATGCTATAGCTTAAAAGAAAGCTTAATGAATCTAGTTTCTAATGGTATATGGCTTGTTTATATTAAAGGCCAAGAGGATAGCTTTAAAATTCATTTAGTCCAAGTACGTGCAAAAATGATATTTGCATTTTCTGGTTTTCACGAGTTTAAGTTGCATACCTTAAATGTCTATGTTTTGATACTTTGTTTACATGGATTAATACTTTGATTCATGCATTAGATGATGGCATAAATATGAATGTTCTTCATAGTTCATAACTTGTCCAATAAGGTCATATAAAGGCATGAACAAGTAAGGTGAAAACATGAAGATTTCATGAAAGAAAATGACCAAATGAATAGTGTAACATACCAAATGAATAGTGCACCTTACCAATTGAATAGTAACTGTAAGAGTAGGGTGCCCTAGACGCGGGAGCGCTGCACGCTATTCGGTGTGAAATGCCGTGGTGCTTGCTCTCAATGGCGCATTTCCATAGTTGATTGGTCTTCAACCTAGAAAGATCGCGTCGAGTTAAAAATGAAGTCGCCACCTAGTTTGTTTTGTCAATTCAATTGAATGACTAGAAAACTAGGAAATAAAACCCGAGCCTTCCTGTGTTGGAAAGCGGCCTGAATTTCTTCAGAGTTTGGGTTCGAGATTTCGAATTTATTAATGTTCCACTTTATTATGTTCACTTATTTAATTTTAACGAAAGCTCCTAAGCACACAATTAGGTTCAAGTTTGATTAGCATACTATTCCATGGCATAGGGCATTCAAGAAAAGCACATCACATATTGTAAAGCATAAAGAAAGTGATAAAGTGCAGAAAACAAATGCAGGAAATAAAATGTGGGTATTTAAATACAACCCACCCAAACAAAAGGAAAGCAAAATAAAAGGCAATTTGGGTATTTAATACAACCCAACCAAAATAATTAAATAAAAAGGAATAAAGCAAATAAAATCCTATTTTCAGGCCCAAAGCCCAAATACTTTCTTCAGAATCCAAATGAGGCTATTGTGATTGGGCCTTAGGCCCGACCCTTCTACTTCCAAATTAACCTAATTACCTGCAAAATCACACCAAAATGCATAAAAAGGAACAAATGCAGGTAATAATGACATTAATTATGATATTAACATGCAAATCGCACAAATATGCCTAAATTAACACAAGGAAAACGCGGAATTAACAAAACAAAATTGTATTTTTGGATCATACGCGATCGCGTATGATCATATGCTATCGCGTATGATCATATGCGCAGGACGTAAAAACATATGCATGGGATACAAAACATACGCTCAGATCATAAAAACTCAAATAAAATCACACAAATACGCCATAGAACATCTAAATCACATGAGTTCATCTTTAGACATTTAAATCCATCATTCAAGCTACAAAACTCAAGGTTTTGATATGCAAATCACGCGGATAGGCTTAAAATAAAATAGGGAAAATGCGGAAATCAAGAAAAATATTTGACACATACGCGATCGCGTATGTTATTGGAATTAACATACGTGATCGCACATGATCATATGCGATTGAAGCAAACAATGAGAAAAATCACATACGCGGGCTTAAAACATAACAGAGATCACTCGGCAATCAAAAGAAATCAAAATAACATTTAAAACATACGCGATCACACATGTTATTGAAATTAACATATGCGATCGCGCAAGATTATATGCGATCGCATATGATATGGGGATGATCATACGCGATCGTACATGTTCACAGAAAATGAAAACATGCACAAAATATCAAAATATGAGAAAACTATAAGCAAAATAATAAATAAGATCAATTTTCAATAGAATTACGCATGGATATCATGAAAATCACATAATAACAATAAAAAGCGACAGATTTACTAACCTCTCGTAGATTCTCCTTAGATCTGAGTGTAGGGGAGGAAGAGATTAGTCCGAATCCAAGTGCTAGGGAATAAAATCACCTAAGTCTAAGTGATTGTGTGAGTTTATTTTAACCCTAATTGCTTAGAATGATCAAAATTAGGTTAAGAGAATTAAATCCAGTTTTTAGTCTGCCGACGGCTAAGAAATCCCGTAGGTCAAAGCTAAAAATCCCCGAACCCCCTGTAGAATGACGATCTAGGGTTTTTCAGGAGTTTGTCCCGGGGACATACGCGATCGCGTATGTTAACATATGCAGCGTGTCACAAACATACGCGTTCGCGTATGTTTGTACATATGCGGTGGGGAGACATACTCGAACGCGTATGTTTGGACATATGCGGGGGTCCAGAAACATACGCGGCGTGTGACGCCCCGAAATGGGCCAAAACTGGCCCAGGACAGCCCAGAATTGTCCAGGATCAGCCCGGAGGCAATCCAAACCAAAGCGGTCCAAAATTAGGGTGCGACATAAATACTAAGGACAATCTTTGAAAATTTAATCCTAAAATGGATGAATGTTTGTTTCTTTGATATGCAACATCTAGTAAATTATATAGGGTTTTCAATAAAAGGTCTTTAGTTGTTGAAGAATCTATGTATATTGTTTTTGATGAAACTAACCCCCTTGGTCTAAAAAAGGATCTTATTGATTATGTGATAATTGGCATTATCATTATTTTTCTCTATTCTTAAATGATTCTTTTTAACCTTGTTTTCATGCACTTTATTAGCATACATAAGCATATAGTATAGTATTTTATGCATTTCATAACATTTCATGTATCATACTCATATCATATATACTTAGCATAATTTTATACATTTTCATTCATTTTCTTCATATTTTGCATAATCTTCATAGATAATTCATTTAGTCTAGGAATTAGCTCCATTTAGATAGACTTACATGCATCTATTAAGTTTTTAAGGTGTTATTTTATAATTGAATCATAGTTTTAGGCATAGAAGTTTATATTTTCCTCATTCAAGCTTAGAAAATTGGATTTTTCATGATCCCAATGAGTCATACACGACTCGTATATGCCTTACATGAGTTGTGTAAGACTCGACCCCTCAGGAAAACCCTTCTTCCACCTTTACCGAGCCATCCATGACTCGTGGATGGCATCCATGAGTTATGTAAGGCTTGCCCTTCTTAATTTCTCTTATTTTCATTTCATACTAAGCCATCCACGAGTCATGGATGGTATCTACGACTTGTGTACCATTCAACCCCCTTAAATTCTTACTTGTTTTGGTTGTTTTAAAAGCCACATAACTCGTGTAGCATTTACACGACTCATGTGGTGCATTTAGGTCATATTTTCCTTTTTTTTCTAGTCCTAGGATCATAATAATGTACAGTTATGATGCATTTAGGTTTAAGAAAATTATGGGGAGCTTTAAGTTAGTCAGAACGTGGGGAATTCAATTCATGGATTCATTCACGGAACTTTAGAAAATTAGGTTAGGATAGAATTAGGGTAGAAGGGAGAAAAAGGTGAATTAGGGTTTTTGTAATTGAAATCTTCTAACTCTTTTTTGGATTTGCCTTTGATAGTTCTTCATCATGATGTTGAGAAGAGCTACTAGATTGAGGAGGAATCAAGAAGAGCTAAAGCGGAGCAGTAGCAGATTATCCAAGTTCATCTTATTCTCCATTTATTTCTGTTTTAGTTTCAAACGTTTAATATGGTTGTATTTCCTTTTATTACATTCCTTTACTTTATTAAAGTTCTAGTTATGATTTAGTAGTAGTAGTAGATATAGGGTTTGGATGAAGGCATAGACTATGATGAAACTTTTGCTCCTGTTGCTCAATTAGAGGCTATTAGAATGTTATTAGCATATGCATCTCATATGAATTTTAAATTATTTCAAATGGATGTCAAAAGTGCATTTTAAAATGGTTTTATAGAAGAAGTCTATGTTGAACAACCTCCTGGTTTTGAAGATTTTAATTTGCCAAATCATGTTTTCAAACTCACCAAAGCCTTGTATGGACTTAAACAAGCTCCAAGAGCATGGTATGATAGATTAAGTTCATTTCTGATTGATCATGGTTTTGAAAAAGGTGAGGCTGATACAACTTTCTTCATTAAGAACTATAAATATGACATTTTGCTTGTACAAATATATATGATGACATTATATTTGGTGCTGTTAATGAGGAGTTGTGCAAGGAATTTTCAAAGTGTATGCAGTGGGAGTTTGAAATGAGCATAATGGGACAATTAAAGTACTTCATAGGACTTTAAGTCAAACAATGTGATAATGGCATCTTCATCAACCAATTCAAGTAAACTCAAGAGATGTTGAAGAAATTTGGAATGAATGATGCTAAAGCAAGTAAAACACCCATGAGCATGACCATAAAGCTTTCATTGAATGAAAGTGGTAAACAAGTAGATCAAAAAAAGTATAGAGGTATGATAGGTAGTTTTCTCTATCTAACTGCTATGTGTATGTATGTATATATGCCCACTTTCAAGCATCACATAGGGAATCTCATTTGAGTGCTGTGAAACAAATTTTTAAATATTTGATTGGTACTTTGAATTATGGATTGTGGTATCTTAAAAGTGTTTCATTTGACTTGATTACCTTTTTTGATGCTGATTTTACTGGAAATGTGTTAAATAAGAAGAGTACTTCTGGAACATGTCATTTCTTAGGGAATTATTTGGTTTCTTGGTTTAGCAAGAAGCAAAATTGTATTTCTTTATCCACTACTAAAGCTGAATATATATATGTTGGTTGTTATTATGCTCAAGTGCTATGGATTCAATAATAATTAAGAGATTATAATGTATGTGTCTCATGTACATTTATCAAATGTGATAACACTAGTGCTATAAACTTGTCTAAGAATCCTATATAGCATTCTAGAGTAAGCATATAAATATTAGGCATCATTTCTTATATGATAATGTGTAAAAAGGGAAAGTTATATTAGAATTCGTTGATACAACTTACCAACTTGTGGATATTTTCATAAAACCCCTATATGAAGAATGTTTGAACTTCATTAAGCATAAGTTAGGGATGATAGATTGATCATTTTTGAAGTAAGAATGTATCTTAGCCCTATTCTGAATCTTAAAAACTTAGAAAACTTCTTAGAAATTCTCTTCAAAATCCAACTTTCAGTACCCATATGGCCGTACCCTATCATGTATGCCCATACGAATCCTCTAAATCAAATTCCCATTTTAGCAAAAGGTTCTATATGGTCGTATGACCTTAAGTGTACATCTGTATGCTCAAAAGAGAAGCACTTCTAGTAGCTTTAGTATGGCTTTACTCAATCTTGTACACCTATTCTTTCAAAAATTGAATTCTGGTAGTAGCTTCTGTAAGACCGTACGCCTCAAATGGCATGCCCGTCCATTTCAAAGGCATTATTTTGGTACGATCATACCTGATATGGTACACTCGTACGCGTATGTTTTCTTCTATAAATTTGAATTTCAAAGAGCCAGTACAGCCGTGCTCGATTTAGTACACCCATACGCGACTCTGAAAATCCAATCTTAACCTAATTTCTGGGTTTTTCTCTCTCACTTGCCTCACCGCTGTCACCCTATTCTGACTGATTTCTCTTAATTTTCTCCATCAAATCTCACCAAATCACTCCTAAAACACTCAAAATCTTCCTCCCTTCATGTTTACTCATCAAATTTGGTCTATTCCACTTAAAAACTTAGGTTTTCATTTGAATTTTCACTATTTTCACTGAATTTACATTTTTGGTTTGTTTTGCAATTTTCATTTATTTTTACTTGTTTTTTTTTATATCCTCCTTTAGAGTTTATTGATTATTATTATGTTTTTGACTAATTGGTATGAAAAATTTATTGTGTTTATGGATTTGTAAATTTTTGGGATTTTTGATTTTCTATTGAAACTCTGCTAAAATTTTGTAAAAAATTCTAATTTTTCAAAATGACTTCGCATGGTAATCATGGTGGTTCTTCGTCTCATCCTTGAGATAAGAGAAAATGTGTACCTACTGAGGATCATACTCCTCCCATGCCCAATTTTCTTACTTTCAGCTTTAGGCAAGCTATTTTAAATCAAAAACACTTTTCACCTTCTCGGTTTACATGCATTACTACTCTACGTATAGTCGGATTAGAGGCCAATGTTAGACACTTGCTGGCTAACATTGGTTGGTCTAAATTCATATTTTTAGATAATAAATCTATTGATTCTTTGTCATTCAAGTTTTTACATATATTTAATCTTGCTACTTCTCACACATGTACATTCAAATTATTTCGACATAATTACAAACTCATAAAATATGAATTTGACATCATTTTTAATTTCCACACTGATGGCATTAAAAATGTCAAATCTACGATTTTTGATCGTTATACTTTTTGGAAGGAGATCGCACTCAATACTCCTTTTCGTCCCTCGAGGCTAAAAGCCTCTTCTTTCAAATCCCCTTCTATCTTTTATTATCACAGACTGATCACCTATCTCATTTTTGGATGATTAGAGTCCAATGACACAATGGCCAACCTTGATTTGATTTTTCTTCATTCTATGATCACTGGTACCAAAATCCAGACTGGTTTTTAACTTCAAGAATAGTTTCTTGAAGTCGGTGCTCAAAAACAGCCTAGCCGAGCCATTCTTTTAGGTCCTCACATCCTACACATCTATCATTTTCTAAAGGGTTTCCCTTATGATTCTCTTGCTCCTAGGCTCTCTGATTTAAATTTTGATATGTCTTTCATCGAGCATTCAATGCTCTTTGAACCTAACAGCCTAAACGAATACTCTATCCATATCGAGTACATCAAGAGATGCTTAGAGTATCTACTTGCATTGGGACTTCCCAATGATACTGTTGCACTGTATGATGCTAAGGTAGTCAAGATCTGCCAGCACATGTAGGTGCCTATTCCCGATGATGTAGAGTACGCAAAGGATGACACTCCTACCACTCTATGGGCATACACTAGTTCACCTCATGATGATGCTTGACATCATGCGGCTTTAAGCAGCAAGTATCAATGATAGATAGAGGGTGCTTCTTCTTTTGGTGCTGCTCTTAATGCTGCTATTATTGCTACTCATGCTAATGCTAATGCTCCTCCACAGTTTATTGTGGATTTGATTACATAGCAGTTTGCTACGCTCAACACCAGACTTAATGGTTTTTAGCGTCATTTTGACTCCATTGACCAGCAACTCCTTCAATAAACTTAGGATTTCCAGGATTTTTAGGCCTAAACTATTGTTACTCTTCAATCCATCAGTTCTCTACTCAATCCATTTATCCCTCTTCCTCCTTGATGCTTTTTGATATTGATAAAGGGGGAGATATATAGATAGGGATATAATAGTTGGTAGTTTGGTCGACTTTTCTAGTTGTTTGACTTTTGTAGTTGACTTTACTTTATTTCTATTGATTATGTTCATTGTATTTTCCAGTATTTATGATATTTATGCCATTTGATTCTCTCATTTATGTATGTGTTTACTATTCTCTTTGTATTGATTAATTAATTGAAATTAATTACATGAATTCAAAAATAAAGGGGGAGAATTTCAAATTCATAAAAATTCATAATTTGAGTATGTTTTTCAAATTAAACTTAAATTGATTGTCAACATAAAAAAAGGGGAGATTGTTAGACTCATTATTTTGATGCTTATTTTTAACTAATTAATTTAAGCTAATTTAAATGAAAAATGTTAAAAATGTGAGTGGTACAGGTGTATGTGTTCAAGTATGGCTGTACCATTATTATATTTTGTATTGTACGACCATATGGATGGCCGTAATAGCCTTCAATATTTGAATATAAAAAAGTTTTTTGGTACGAGCGTACTGGTCTTGGTCCAAGCGTATCGTTATTTGTATGTTAGGTCATACGACATCATGGATTGGTCATACCACATGCAAATTTGACAATAGGTTTTGTGCAGGCATACCAAGTGGGTGGTATGGACATGCCACAACCACTACCCAAATTTGTATTGCTTTTTAGGTACCAGTATGGGCGTATGGGATCATGTACTACCGTATGTGTCTTTTGTAGAAAGTTTTTTGCTTTAAATTTAAATGTTCTAACGGATCTATTCAATGATTTTTTGCTTCCTAACGGATTTATTTTGAGTGTGGAACATATTTAAAGCCAAGGAAACTATTCTTTAAGTAAGTAACTTTGTTGGAAATAAAATCATACTTACAATTGATTCTATCTCTCTTTTTCATTATCTTTTACAACCCTAATCTATTTCATTTGTAATCTTGGATTGGTGTGTGATTAATGCTTGGGCATTATTGTAATTGAGAGTTAAATATTATGAGTTTGATTATGATTGTAAAGGTTTGAGTATGAGTCTTGAAAACACTAGGGATTGAATTCTTTGTTGTATTTATGAAAAGTTTAGTGGAAACTTAAGTTGAGACTTAGGAGAAGTGGATGTAGGAAAAGTATTGTGTCGAACCACTATAAATCTTGTGTTGTCATCTATTCAGAGATTTCACATTATATCAAATAATTTTTAATTATTCAAATGATATAATATAATGATAATTACATTACATCCTTAATATACCCAACCAAATATAATTTTAGGGTTTGGAGGTATTGTATGAAATAAGAAAGTTCCTCTATTTATAATAATATAAGAAAGTTGTGATAAATAATAAATTTTTATTTAACTTGTATTAAGATAATTATTATTTTGTTTATTATTATTAGAAAAGCTTAAATTTATAATTTTAAAATTAGATTTTATTTATATATTCAACTTATCTAATTAATTAAAACTATTATTGTTTAATTTTTTTATTTCAAGTAAACAAAAATAAAAATAAAAATAAAAATTACTATTTATTAAAATTCATTTTTTTATATTTATTTCATTAAAAATAAAAATTTTCATTTATTTTAAACTATTAATATTTAACTTTTTATATTTATTTTGCATAAAAAAAATTGAAATTAGCATTTATATTTGAATTTGTATATAATTATTTTAAATAAAAATTAATTTATATATAAGATTTGATAATAAAAATTAGTTTTAACAATAAGATAATAAAAATAATTAGTAATTGCATTTGATTTTTAATAAAATTTTTAAATAAAAATTAATTTTTAAATATTATATGATGAAGTAAAAATATTAAATAAAATAAATTTAGATGAATGATAAGATCATATTTTTTTATCAATCATATATTTATTTATCTCTTTTTCCATTAAATAAAAATTAGATTTCACAAATTAAAATTATAACTATTTTATTATATAAAATAAGATAAAAATTAATATTTACAAATTAAAAATATATTTACTTTACATAAAATTAGATAAAAATTAATTTTTATAATTTAAAATTATTATAATTTAATTTTTTTATTATTTAATTTTATATAAAATTTAATAAAAATTAATATATTACTATTTTATATAAAATTAGATAAAAATTAGTTTTACTATTTCAGAAAGATAAAAATGAGTATTTGGATTTGAATTTGAATATAATTTATTTAATTAATAATTAATTTTTATTCGAAATTAGATAAATATTAGTTTTTATAAATTAAAACTATGATTACTTTAAATAAAATTAGATAAAAATTGATTTTTATAAATTAAAAATATTATTATTTTACATAAAATTTGAAAAAATAGTTTTCAAAAATTATAATTATAATAATTTAATTTTTATAATTATTTATAAATTAAAATTATTACTAGTTTATATAAAATTAGATAAAAATTAGTTTTACTATTTTAGGTAGATAAAAATAAGTAATTATATTTTAATTTAAATAAAAATATTTTAAGATATAATTATTTTTGTATGAATTAGATAAAATTAATTTATATGAAAATTGATGAAACGATAATTTATATATATATTTTTTATCTTATCCCCTCTTTTAGTATATTATGATATCATAATTATTAGATATTCATTACAAATATTTAACTTTTTATACAACTTTTACATGAAAAATATATCATATACATATTTGATTATTTTAAAAAAAAATTTAGCATTGCATAATATATTATAGATATTAACATTGATAAAACATAAAAAAAAAATATAAGGTTAAAACTAAAAACTGTTTACATAACTAGTTAAATTTTAATCTAATTTGAAGGATTGAACTCCTTCACAACTAGCGAAACTCATTTGAAAACAAGAGTTTAAAAAATTTAAAATAAAAAAAATTAATTGATTAAAAAAATAATAAATATTGAATGAATTTGTCCAAGGAATCTGATCCATGCATACATGCCTATAGTCATTATCCCTCATGGCATGTAGCATAGATGGTTGACATCTTTTTCTCTCTCAGAATCAAGAAATGGAAAAAAGATCCAAGAAATTCAAGATATATTTTAAGGAACAAAAGATTTGAAATGGAAATAAATAAATAAATCAAGAAATCAAATATGATTTTAGGAAGAAAGAAGATGAAAAGGAACAAAATCAAATGAAGTGTCTGGTTTGACGAAAAACGGATTCGACAAAGAAAGGAGGGGAAAAGAACAGTTAACAAAAGATGAGGCCAACGACAGAAAGTTGGGAGGGGCCAATATATATATATATATATATATATGTAGTTGCAATAATATACAAATACATATATAAAATGATAATTTATCTACAACTTTTTTTAAATAAAATAATTAATTTATATAATTCATATTTATTAAAAAGAAAAACATTAAAAAATTAATAAATAATATATTATGCAATATATTTTAAAGGTAATTAATTTTTCAAATTTATCCTCTAAGTTCGATTCCAAAAAATATCGGAAGAATATAGGTATTTAAAATATAATATTTATAGTTTAGGGGGGAAGGGGCCCAATGTGTTAATAATTCCAATTATAAGATAAGGCGACAGCTTTGTCATTTGTGGGCAAGTTGTTGATATTTTTTCTATGATATTTACGTGAATACCAAAAGTATTTTATTTTTATATGGATGTGGGAAAGTATTTTTAAAGTGTATATCTAACGTTTTTTCTAAATTTATTTTTTAATTTTTATTATTTTCAAAAATACAGTATTTATATTTTTTAGCTTTTTATTTTTAAATATATAATACAATATTTCCTATTAAAATGTATTTTAGAATTAAAAATTATTAAAATATAAAAAGTATATTACTTTAAATTAATATTAAAAAATTATAATTTAATTATGGTATCAAATACTTAAAATATATATATCAAATACCTAATATATACTAAAATAGTATCTTTTAAATATACGTTAAGTATATTATATTTTACTTTTCTTAAATTTTTATTTTTTTAATATATAATAAATTATTTACTATAAAAATATATTTTGAAATTAAAAATGATTAAAATATAAAAGATATGTTATTCTAAATTAGTATTAAAAAATTAAAATTCAAAATTTTGGTATTAAATACTCAAAATATAAATATCAAATACATAATATATATTAAAATAATATCTTCTTAGTATCTATTAAGTATATTATACATATATATGATAACATTTTGTATGAATTTTCAAAAACTTTGTATTTTTAAAAATATTTTTCAAAATTTATATTTATTTAAAAAATCATATTTCTATATTTTTACAAAATTTCAAAATTTTTTCTATGTAAAAATCCTATTTTTTCTTTAAATAAGATGCATTAAATAGATTATGCATGCAAAATTACATGAAATGTAAACTTTATGGGTAGGTTTTATTTAGGAAAATAAAGCCAACTTCCCAACTAATTTCAAGAAAACCCCATCATTCCTAAGCATTTTAGAGTACATACCATCATAATATATAAGTTCTAAAAAATTGGAATCATTTTTACAAAGTAAATGTTGAAAAACAGAGATGGATTACATTGCAAAACTCTATTTTACATAAATAGAAAATCATGCAACACTTGAGAAAATACTAAATTTTATCTTTCATGTGAAAAATTTCCCATATATTCATGAAACATTTTGAATCAAAATCCATGACATAATCAAAACACTAAAATGCAATAGAAAAATTCATTAATTATTAGCAAAAACAAAAGAGAGGGAGGGGAGAATAAGGGTAGAGGGTGGCAAAGGGAATCCGATACGAAAAGAAGAAAAGAAATATGATGAGAACCCAGAATGCCACTTGGACTAACGGTGAGCATACACATGTTCTACAAATAAATAATATATCAGAGTGAAAGTGAGTTAGTAAGTAAACATAGCAGTCAATGTCTCTACTACTACTGTCAAACACCACCACCTCAACCCTCCACCCTCCACCTACTCCAATACTTTTGCTTTTTTTTTTTTTGCAAAATAAGAAGGACCATTGCCCTCACTTCTCAACTCTTGTCACATCTTGAATTTAGTGGTTGGTTATGCATTCATAAATTGATGTTATGTTGTATTTTATATGTTATTGGTGTGAAAATGATATGAAATCATGATTATGTTGATAAGTATATGATAAGAATTAAGTTTAAAGCTCAAAAGAGGAAATTGAAAATTTTACCAAAACCACTAAAATGGACCCTAAACGACACTAAAATGATGATTTCTATGTTAAAAATATTGAATTTCATTGAATGGTTTTGACCATAGTGCTTTTATTAACTAAAATTAGATATATGCAAATTTTGAAAATTTTGAATTAAAAATTAATTATGATGTCATAATGAGGTAATGATGATGTAAGCGAGTGGAATAAATTATAATTTTTATTGAAAAATGAAAAATGATGAAGTAAGGATGAATTAGTATAATTAGATAATAAAATATAAATATTAGAAAAGGTAAAGTATTAATTTTAATTATGATGACATTATGATGTCATAAATGCTAAAAATGATGTCATAATTAGAAAATAAGAAAATTAGTGTTATGGAAGATAATAAATAGATAAATATGAATGGAAATAGAATAATTTAGATTATATTTTAAATAGAATAATTAAATGGAGGTGGTATTGGAATATGTAAAAGTGTATAAGAAATTGGAAAAGTAGTTTAGGGAGTAGTGATAGTGGAAGGAGAGAGAAATCAAAATTTATTGAATGGAGGATGGATTTTATTTAATAAAAACATTTTTAGGTATTTAAAGGGGGTATAAATACAAAACGTAAGAAATTTGATTGGTGAATTTAAGCAAAATACAAGTATATATAAGTTTAAGGGCTAAAATGTCATTTTGGAGGAATATAGGGACTAAAATGGAAATTTTCCAAATAAGGTGCATTCCAAACAAAATTTTTATGTCATTTAGGGGAAATTAGGTCTGAATATCATTCCTCTACTCATTTTGGCTGACACCCCCATCCTCTTTTCTCTCCATTCATGCATAATCTTCTTATCTTCTTCTTCCTTTCAACTTCTTTTCATACCCTACCTTCTTTCTTCTTCAAAGACCAACACCAACCGTAGCTTTCCCTTGCCAAATCCTCTCCAAACTTCAAGTATAATGAAGGATTTATTTGTTTAGATTAAGTTTTAGAGGCAAATCTGTCCACTTCTTCTTTATTCTCTTAAAGTGCATATATAATCTCCTAAAAGCAAGCAAAAGTCGCAACCTTTCTCTTCTTTCTTCTTAGGGTTTCAAAGTTTTAATTTAAGCTACTACTGGATATTCAAGTTGAATTCAAGAACATGCATGTTAGATGCCATCAAAGGGGTGACCTAAGCCTTTTTACAAAGATCCTAAAGTGTAAGTAGTAATCCATGAGTTTTGAGGTTTTTCTTAAGAAAATCGAAACCTTTTTGAATTAAATCTTCTTTGTTTGTTTAGATCTAACTTATTTTAGTGCATGCATGTTGATTTGAGTTATAGATCTAAAAAGAGGAAGTCAAATGGTGGAGAACCATACTAAATCCGAAGCTTAAGAGC
This sequence comes from Dalechampia spathulata, assembly GCA_948192965.1. Taxonomy (NCBI): domain Eukaryota; kingdom Viridiplantae; phylum Streptophyta; class Magnoliopsida; order Malpighiales; family Euphorbiaceae; genus Dalechampia; species Dalechampia spathulata. The sequence goes on from CANYBF010491870.1 coordinate 13,831, forward strand.
CAAAGGAGTCACTTTTAGTGAAGATTTGAGATATATGAATTGAAAGGTGAGTTGGTAAGTATGAGTTAGTCTTAGATCCATTAGGTTTGT
>CANYBF010492001.1:0-13173 GCA_948192965.1 Dalechampia spathulata
CTTGGAGGTGTCCTTCTTTGCATCTTTCTGTCACGATCGTGACTTGCTCCTTGAAGTCCCAAAATGCTTCATTTTTCCTCTGTTACTTCTCTATCACTACACACTTCACAAACACATCAAATTCTACTAATTCAAAGCATAAATGTCACAAAATAAGCATTAAACATCAAGTAAACATAACTAATTAAACATAGAAATTGACATACATCATTTACTACATGGGCTTTAGTCTGGTTTTGAGAACAGGCTAAGGTCCCCCGCCACGTTGTCCACAACCTATCCAACCGAATGGAATCATCGATATAGAATTATACCTTGTGTCTATCTGTCAGGATTCATCGATGGTTATCAGTACAGTGCAGCGAGTGGTGAAGGTAGATGTGCTTTCCCAAGGAGTCGAATGGAGTCCAAGGTACTCCCTCACCCATAATCATCAGCTTGACACGAGAGGTTATGTGGTGTGTGCAGACATAGACTAGTGTTGTGATGCATACAATTAATCAAACTATGATAGGAAATTTGATATGGAAACTCTTAGATACAACCACTCTTTCACCGTGATATCCTCAGTGGAGTCGCCACTGTGAGCGCCGGTTTCTGCCAGGGCCTAGAGCGAGGCTTGCAAAAGTCACGAACAGGGGACCGCACTTAGAGAAAAAGTGCAGTCTTCCTAAGGGGTTCCCTCAGGGAATGATACGGACTTGAAAGAGTCGAAAGGAGTCACCACCGGATGATTCCAGATTTGGCCCAACCGACCCATAGCAGAGTGCTAGTTGAACCCTTCAGATATTGGGTTCGGGTGGTGGGATCTATTCTATGAGTTTCCAAAATCGATTTTACCATTATAGTTGGAATTAATTTTCCTAGGGAGGCAAGCATGCGAGTGTAAATGTAAGCACACAATGCGTCATGTGAGTTGGCGTTGCGAGGTTGCACATAAAATGATATATAAAGCTATATGGCATTTTAGATGGCATGGCATATGCATGTCATGTGATATAGTGATAAAAGTAACATGGCATATGCATGATATATGAGCGTGGATGACATATCATATGCATGACATGACAACCTAATATGATATGTAAGCACATAATCATGGTAAATAACGCGAGCCGTTATGCATTAATGTTGTTTGGATTTGTTTTAGCATTTGGCGTATAGCGTATGCAATGTGTATGTATAGTGTATGGGGTGTGACATGGCATATGCATGACATGTGAGATGAATGGTCATTTCATATGGCATGGATGATGAATGGCATGGTATATGCATGACATGGCATAGTGGTACATATGTGAATGTACATTCAACATAGTATATGTATGGCATACGGTATGATATTCGTTATGGCAAATGACGAGGCATAGTATATGACATGGCATGGCATATATATGCATGGTAAAGCGTATTGGTTGATTGAGTGTATTGGATTGCGTATTTGGAGTATTGGCGTATTTGCATATTTATATGTATATACATACAAAATATAATATGTTATGGCATACGATATATGCATGGCATGCATAGTAGTGTGTGCATGTGTCATGTGACATGGCATGTGACATGATGACATAGTATATTTAGGCAAATATACGAATAAAAATAAAGGCCGGTCACAGGGATCAAGGAAATTAGGGGGGGTACACATGAGATAGGGGGATTATTACACACCGAATAATAAATCTTATCCTATTACAAAAATTCCTCGCATACATAATTTCCCGGGGTATTAAGTAATGCCCCTTTTCCCCTCGTATTACACGATCCAAAATGCACGAATGGATTAATATGCAACATAAACAAATAAATTCATTAGTAGCAAATGAATTTTGGATTTATTTGACTAGTCCAATACCATTTAAAAGTATGAACCAAAAGTCAAAATCCAGCAATTATTACGCAATAATTGAAAGAATAAACACGAGCCGGATCGTGAAATTTTATTTTATAAAAATAATTTTAGGCAAAATTATTTTATTGTGATCATGGAAAATTAAATGGGAGGGCTCATATCATATCAAAATTATCGGAGAAAGCCACTCGACCAAATAAAATCCAATCCTTTCAAAAACCACATTTTTAAAGCATCAAATACCACTGGATACGTCAAAAATATAGCAAAATATGGTCCAAAAATACATTTTTCTGGAAAAATGTGAAGTATGTACGCCACGCATTAAGCTATGTGCGCCACACATAGGTTATGTGTGGCGCACATAGCATAACATGTGGCACGCATAACCTGTAAATCTGCAAGAAAATTAAATCTATCAGTACAAAAATGACCTACAAATTAAAATACGCAACATTAATGAAGACAGTACCTCATTTTGAGCACGAATCGGCCTCCGGTTTTGCAAACCAAACAATTACTTAAGCAATTAATTGAAATAATTAATTTTAAGGCTAAAATCAAGTAGATCTGGACAATTTTTGATAGATCCAGAACCCCAAGTGCATGGAAAATCTACTAGAGTTGCTGGAAAATTCAGATCCAAAGCGGATCGGGTGAAAATTGGGTTTTTCTGTAAAAACTGAGACTTATGTGCACCATGCATAGACCTATGTGCGCCATACATAGGTTATATGTAGCGCACATAAGGCTATGTGTGGCACACATAGCTTAGAAAACCGGAGAAAATCAAAAACTTTTCAACAAAAACCCTAAATCCGACCCTGATCTAGGTAGATCCGACTCGAAACCAGAGTTTTGCTGTGGATTTGCATCCAAATCAAAGAAAATAATTTTAAAGTTAAAATTATTTAAGATCTAGCAAGTTTTAGGCAGATCCAGGACACCCAAGGCATGAGTGAGCCTTGAATGCCACTGGAGTGGCCAGATCGGGAAGAAAACCGATGAAAACCAAGAGAAAATTGGCTTTTTCTTTGAAATCTGGCACATAGGCTATGTGTGGCACACATAAGGCTATATGCGCAACATATAGCCCCAAAAAGTAGAAGAAAATGGAAGAAAAATGGAAACATAAGAGGATTTACCTTATTCTAGCAGCTTTTCTTCCTTGATCTTGCTTCCTTGCGTGTTTAGGGAACCTAACTAGAGCCGATTTATCTCTAAATCCCTATAGAAAATTAATGAAGTGTTTAATTAATTTTTAAAATGATTTTGGCAGAGTTTTGGATTGCCTTAGGGTAAATTTTGGGATCTATTTTACAGACCCCAAGCTCTATATTTATAGAGCAATTTTTGGGTGTGGTAATTTTGTAATTTTTGCCCAAATTTGAAAATTTTCAAAGTTATGTGTGCTACACATAACCTATGTGCGCTACACATAAGGTTATGTGCGGTGTACATAACCTTGAACCCGTCGCGTGGGGGCCACTGTGGTTGCTTCGGGACTTGTACCCCGAGCCTATAAGCATTATTCGACGTGAGGAATAACTTTGTAGAATAAAGTTTTTCCAAATTCGGTCACGAGAAGGCTCCCGACCAAACGTTTTTTTATTGCTATATGTTGAACACATATATGTGTCACACATAACATTTTGACCCTATGTGCTTTGCCCTGTACGAGCGAAATGTAATGTGAGCCATATGTCCAGGAACATGCAAACGACATTCTGAGTCACATTGCAGTTTTAAGTTTTTTCAAATTCGGCCTTGAACATCGAGTTTGGCTTAATGGGCCCGTTTTGGGCCCATCAAGCCAGTTAGGGCCAAAAAATGGCATTTAGCATGGCGAAAGCCTTGCCTCATGCATGCATTAGTGAAAACGTGTTTTGTGCATTCAGAACACTCAAAATGGGTAGCGGGCACCAATAGTGCCCCCGATGGGCCCTACAGCGTAGTGGACCCCAGAAGTGACCTACGATGTGCCAAGCGCTTTGCCTAGCGCAGGCAACAAGTGAAGGGTGTTCTATGCGTACATAACACTCAGAATAGGTTAACAGAGGTGGTGGGCCTTACCTGTGTACTATTCATGATGAATAGTGACCTAGGTTCAAAATGTAATATTTTTCATTATGTGTATTCTGCCATGCGTAGGCAGGTGTGAAATGTATTCTGTGTGCAACGAATACACAGAATAGACTATTAGGGGCAATGGGCCCTACTGGTGCCTTTGGTGGGCCCCATAGCGTAGCGAGCCCAAATAGTGGCATTTGCGATGCCAAGCACTGTGCCTTGCGTAAGGCAACTATGACATGTATTCTATAAGTACAGAATACACAAAATAGGCCAATAGGGGTGGTGGGCCCCACCTGTGCACTATTCATGATGAATAGTACCCCCGGGCCCAAAATGCGATACTTTGCATTCTACAAGTTCTACCTCATGTAGGTATGAATGAAGTGTGCTCTGTAAGTATAGAGCACCCAGAATAGAGATATGAGTGTGGCGGGCCTCGCCAGGCGCCTTGGTGGGTCCTACCAGCCATAGTGTATTCTGTGTACCAGAATACACAAAGGAATCCATAGAGGCATATGTGCATAGTTGGGGTCGATTTCGGGGACTAATACTGAGCCGAATCAATAGAAACCCGAAACTGCACAGGTGTGAAAAGTCAAGGTCAACAGGTATATTCTGAAAAAGGAAATTTCATCATGAAATTCAATGAACAGTAATTTATGAATAGTGCTTGATGACTAGTACTTTTAAAAAAAGTTTATTATTATGCATCCCTTATAGTGTAATTAATGATTTACTTTCTAAGGAGGTTATTAATCATGCTAAGGAGCATGTTACACCTGGTTAGGGTGTGACAATAGGCATGACATGTAAAGGGTGGCATAGCATAGACATATCATATGAGAGATGGCATAGCATAAGCATGACATGGTATAAACATGACATATGAAGGATGATATGGCATAACATACATCATATGGTAATTATAAGGTAAGCATAACAACATAATAAGGCATAACAATATGAATAAAGCAATAATGGCCCAAAGAAAGGGATAAAAAAGGATAAAGGATACATGATGAGTAAAGCTAAACATACATGTAAGCGGGGAATAAAATGAGGCCTATTCTACTATAAATGATTTTTGACGATACAAAAATCTGAAGTAACATCTCCTCCTCTTAAGAAAATGACCTCAGGCAGTATGAGCAAAAGTGCATGAATGCAAAATGCAAACACGCAAATAATGTTAGGCAATAAAATATGATTTTTGATATGATTAACCAATCAAATGTCATGTGAAAGCATGAATCAAAGGTCAAATTTCAATGATTGTCATGGCAACACTCATGAAAATATAACAGTAATTAAGCTCAATCGTATCAAGTGATAAGCACAACACAATTAAATTGCATTTAATTGATAAAATCAAGCAAATTAATTGATTTAATAGAAAAATCAACATAAATTGGTTATGGAAATGAAATTGAAGGACTTTAATATCATTCAAACATCAATTAGAGATGAAGTACACATCCAATTAAAGTCTAATCAATTCAATTACAATAAAAATCAAATTAAAAAAGCTTTTCACTTGAAAATTAATTTTAAAGCCAAATTAATGTTTGATGAATTAAGATCATTAGGATTACTATGAAACTAGTGATACTACTAAAAACTTTGATTAGCATAAAAAAAAAAGCAAGAACAAGTGAAAAATCATGAAATGAATATCTAGCAGCTATGTGCAAAACATATAGCATGACATGTGATACATGTACTAAAATTCAAGGCTATATGCACTATATATAAGGTTATGTTCACTACATATAGTGCATAAAAAGAAGCAGAAATGAGTTTTTAAATAAAAACACAAAAGGAATCATAAACTTAAGTGAATATGGACTGTTATAGATCATTCTAGCTATGAAAAAGCTAAGAATATTATTGTTACATTCATTATTAAAGCCAATCAATGAAAAATCAATGTCAAATCATAAACCCATTCAGAAAATCAAGAGAAAAGAGAGAGAGAGAGAAGCATTCCAACACTCACCAAGTAAGATTAAGCCTTAATCTTGATTCCAAACGAGTTTAGGGAGTTTAAATGAGGATTAATTAATCTCTAACTTTAATTAAGAACTTAATTAAGTCTTTAATTAAGTAAGAATTGACTTTGGCAAAGTTTAGCCTTAATTTGTAAATTTCAAACTTCTTTCCTATAAATATATGAGCCATATTTATAGGTGTAGGTTGTGTGTTATCAAAAATGAGCTAGCAATATAAGATTTCATGAATTTTTGTAAGTGATACCTGCAGCATATAGTGCTATATAGTGCAAAAAAAGTGCAATATGCATAGCATATAGTAGTATATATGCAGTATATCAAGTTTTACACCCTATGTGTACTCCATAATCAAAGCACCTAGGGATGTGCGCTCTACTCTCTTTAGTTCTCATTTATGCCAAAAAGGTATAGTGACATATGGAGCATGTTATATTTGTATAGGAAAAAGTTATACACCATGTGCACCTCAACCAAATGTGCATAGCATGTACCACTATGTGCTCTATATATTAGAAAATCCATGCTATGTGCTTTGCCTTCCATAAGGAAAATATAACGTTCTTCGCAAGTTCAAAGCATGTATGGGAGGCTAAAAGGTATGTGTACAAATCAAGGTCAGCGTTAGGGATCGGTACCAAGTCGAATCGAAGAAAATCTGAAGTTGCAACATGTAGGTGGAAAGTCAAGGTCAATCAACTAAAAGGTATATTTATTGGATTTTTGAATTCCTTCATTTTTAATCATGAGGTAGAATTTCATATTTTCAACCAAATAAGAAAATTAGAAATTCTATTGATTTTAAAAATCATGAATTTAAATTTTATATTGTTTACAAATTCCATTGAATTTAAATTCCTAGAATTCAAATGATCCAATTGTTATTTTTATGATTGTTATTGTTTTTTATAAGCCTAAATGATTTTTTTAGACTTTACACATTAAACAATATTACAAAAATTATTTCAATAGCATTATAAAAAATATAGCTATTGTTTTTTTATTTCTTTGTAAAACTAGATAGTATTTTTTTTTGTATAAGTGACATTAAAAGAAATTACCATTTATATCTTCAAAAATATAGAAAAACTAATAATAATCAAAACAAAATAAACATGCTTAATTGTTTAAAATATACTAATTAATCAATTTTGGTAAATATGAACAAAATAAATAAAAAAATAGGATAAATCTATCATTCCTTTAGAATAAACCTAATATAGATGATAAAATGTATCATCTTATAAACCTTCCATTAACCTATCAAATCTCTTTTAATTTTTTAACTTCTTTTATGAATAACAATTTCTGATAATTCTTATCAAAAGTCTTTTCTATGTGAATCTATATATAAAGAATAAATACATTCATTATGTATAATTATTAAAATTAAATAATAATTAAAAATAAAACTAAAATGACAAGTTTAGGGTTTGTTGTCACATTAATAATTAAAAATAATATTAATGTCAAATTTTATTTTTAGATGTTTGTTGTGAATCATTTGATAGCTAGTTTTGGAATTAAAAGAAAAATATAAAGTGAAAAGTAAAAGACAACTAATAATAAATTTACAAATAACTCTTAAAAAAATGAAATATGAAAATTAAAGTATTGTTATTGATATATTATCATAATATCTAACCTTAATAAAATATGATATAATATTAATTTCATGTTGCTTAAAGACACGAAAATTCTTTCATATGGTCAAAATTTCTATAAAATTATAGCAATTTAGCTTATTTATTTCATATTATAAAAATTAAAATTAAAATCTTAATATTTTTTAAAAAATTTTACAATGTTAAAGGAAAATAATTATCTAATCATTGATCACTATTTTATGATTTTATACAGTAGGCTTGAAAGTACTTTCATAAGCAATATCGATGAAATTTTGACAAAATATTAATCCATTTTATTGTAATTAATATTGTTAGTAGGTTACATCATATTAAAATACAAATTAATCAAATTTTTCCTTGAGGTTATTAATAGACAAACATGTAAAATGAATCCAAAATAAGTGTTAAATTTATAATCTTTTATCATATAAAATACGTCTTCACAAGTATGGGTATTATAATTGGAAGATCCTTATGTTGACTGTTAACTTCAATCAATTTTGTATTAGCTAGAGATTTAAAAGATAATTTTCAAATAGAAAATAAAATTATGTTTAAGCATTATATTAATTGAGATAAATTAACAATTAAAGTTAAATCAAAATATTTCTAACAATTTCTAATTCTTAAGATTGAATATTCAAATAGGATTTCATTTACTCAATCAATGATAATCAATACTAAATGAAATGATAATTATGTGAAGATTGATAATAAACATATTAATGGAGTTATTCAATAATACCTTCCACCAATAAAAGCTTTTTCAAAGATTTTTTAAGAAAAATCATATTACGTGCAAAGGGAAAGTATCAAACAAATTTGATGATCTTTTAAAAAGCAAAGCATGCAACAAACAATTTGAATGAAACACATCTAAAAAACAAGAAATCAACAAAGAAGAGATCAAATAGTGAAGTAGAAAATAATTATGGAAGATCCAACAACAATAATTATTCATTATAATGGTGAATGAATAGATTCAAAAATGTGTACCAGTTATGATATCCAAGGTATTCTCATTTTACCTCAATGCTTATTCAATGTTTTTCAACACAATTTTAGTAAAAATGATTTCAAGAATGAGAAATTATGAATGAAAATTCTATACCAACTTAAAGAAAATTATTTGCCACTAAAAATAGAAACTAATGGTACTTTAAAGTTCTATTTGGAATTAAAAAGTAGATGAGAAGATATCATCAAGTATTATGTATCAGTTCTACAACCATGGGGAATTTTTGCAATTAGCAGTTCAAATGTTGAATTAGGTGAAAATTCTATTCACAGAGAAATACATCCTTCATATGTGAAATGTAAGCCTCAACAAAACTGCATCTATAATAATATAATACACATTAGCTATTAGCAAACAAACACCAACTACTAATAATTTATAAATCATAAAACATTATATACACAAAATGTATATAAAAGAGATATAAGAGGGATATTAAAGAGATCCAACAATAAAAAAGTTACTTTTCTATGACAAATAAATAAGTTAAATTATTAGAGATACAATTATTTATAGTAAATCCCATGAAAATTAATTTATTAATATGTAAGTTTAATACATGGATACAATAAGGATAAAAAAAAACATATAAAATAAAATATAAAATATAAAATAATGGGGCATAAAAAGAGTATATAAAATGGATATAAAAGACATCCAAACACTATACAACAACTTGCAAAATAAACAAAAAAAGGTTTGCTAAATCATTTCAATTAATAAAAGGAAATAGAGCAAGTATATGTATATGACTACATTTCTTCAAAATCATTAAAGAATAATGTGACAACAATATTATTTACATTACATGCATCTTTAAATCAAAAAATGAACGTCGAAAGATATAATTTTACACCATTAATATTATCTAAACTTCATTAGCTTTATTAATTAAAAACATTTTCAATAAAAATGAATGAAGAAGCTGTCACGAATAAAGGCATGTCTATAATATGCCCAAAAATAATTCTTCTAAACATTTCCAGTGGAGTCGCAGACAATCAATTTCTAATTAGACTAATTACATCAACATTCAAGTAAATAGACACATTTGCAAGAAAATGATTTCAATATGCAATTAAAAAAATGTCATTGTTGTCAACACAAGAAATCAACATAAAATAAGAAATACAATCAATTCCTAAGAAAACTAAATATAAATCTCATTGAAAAAATAAAAGAAGCAAAAGGAAATTGAAATTGAAATATGAAATATACCAATAAAAAGCATACATCGAACATCATTTGTAAACAACAAAAAATACAAAAAAAAAAAACCATATACAATGAACAAAGCAACGAAAAATCAAATAATAGAAAATAATTTATAAATACATAAAATAATATAAAAAAAATTTTACATTAACCACATGCAACATTATAATAGCAAACAAAATCTTTATCACCATAAAGAATAAAAAAAAAGAAAAATACAAAATGGGTTAAAAACCTTTAAAAATCTTTGCCCGATCTCTTATTTTGGATTGTCAATAATGACAGTCATTATCTTAAACTCTTTTGAAGAATCTAAGAACATCAAAGTCAAAATCATTATGTCTTTTTTAAAAAATAGTTATTCAATGGATTAAGAAATGGGACGTCAAAGAGGCTTCGTATTGATTTTCTTGTCGGAATAATCCTTTTTCAGTTTAAAACAAAAATATTTTTCCTACCCATTTGGAATATTGAAAATAGAAATAGGAAAAGCTATGTACAAATAATATACATTTAGGTTTGAAAGAAGAAGAAAGACCCAAAAGGAAAACTACATGAAGAGTGAGAGCACCAAGAAAATGGATTGGAAGAGTGTAAAATGAGGGTTAAAGACAATGAGTGGGTAAAATTGAAAAACAAGCGTCAAAAATGTGTTTTTAACCAAAATCAAGTAGTTGTAATAAAAGGTTTTCAGTCAAGATTTCTATCTATAGACATAAACGAAAATTAAGGATTTGAACGAAAATTAAGGATTTTGGTAACTATCCTAATATTAATTTATTTTTCTCAAGATCCAATTAATTTATTAGAATTAATTAACTCAATTAGAATATGTTAATCATTTTTATCTAAAATTAATCCTCATGAATTAAAGTAATATCTCTAGATAATTTTTCATTTAATATATGAAAACTACTGATATATTTTAGTTATATATTAAGTGATTTTTATACATATATTGTAAAAATTTAATATTTTAAAACAAATGTGGGCCTTCACACATTATGTTAGTCATCATTGTGAATTTAAGCATCAATAATAAACGCATTATGAAAATATGGAAATGTGATGATTAGCAATTTTAAATGAAAGTATATACAAATTCATCTAAAATGCAGTGAAATCATTAAATACTTAAAAAAATACGTTAAATACAAATAACACATGAAGATGCATGAAATGTATTAAAATCAATATGAGAAAGTAACAAAATAATATTGAAAAAATATTATTCAAAAATACAAATTAAATTCGATGAGTTTTGACTTGAAATATATATATGTATTTTTAAATTATCTGGGAGTAACTTTTAGAATTTAGCATGTTTCACTATTTTTTATTATTTTATATTGAATAATTGATTAAAATATTGAATTTATTATGCTATTAAGTTTTGAAATACTCTATAAATAATCAAATATTTATATAATATAAAATGATCCATTATCATGAAAAAAGATATAAATTACTAAAATAACTAACAACTATTTGTATAACTGGTTTTTCTATATAGATATTAAAATACTAAAATTAAAAATATAAAATTTTCAAAATGGATAATTTTCAAGTAATTTTCTACTTGTTTTTTTTTTAAAAAGCTAAGTTCCTAATTAATTAAATTATTAATTAATGTAATAAAATTTTACTTTTTTATGTTTCCTATTCATTTCCTGTCCTTACAAAAATAGCTGTCCGTCTATTTTTGGCAAAAAAAAAAAAATTCTGACTACAACATCTATATATATTCAATTTTCTGTAACCTCTTAAATTCATTCCTGGAACTCACCACCACCATGAAAACCGTCCTCCTGCTCCTTTCCATCGTCCTCCACCTCTCCACCACCGTCTCCGCAATTGGCGTCAACTACGGTACCGTAGCCAACAACCTGCCACCACCATCTCTGGTAGCCAACTTCCTGAAAACAGAAACAATAATAGACAACGTCAAAATCTTCGACACGAATCCCGACATTTTGAAAGCTTTTGCCAACACTGGCATTTCTGTCACTGTAACCGTCGCTAATGGCGATATTCCAGCTTTATCCGATGCTCCTGCCGCCAGTCAGTGGGTTACTGACCATATCAAACCGTTTTATCCGCAGACAAAGATTAATCGGATCGCTGTTGGCAATGAAATTCTGATGTCTGGTGTTCCAGATTGGATTGCCCGTCTTGTTCCTTGCATGAAGGCCATTCATGATGCCCTTGTTGCTTCTGGGATCAATGATGTCAAGGTGAGTTTTTCTGGGTTTAATCTAAATTATGTTGTCCCACTACAGGAGGACATTATCTGTATATAAAACCATTGTCAGAAAACATGCAAGTTAAGTTTTTGGATATTAACGATCACAATTCCCTGGGATTTCGACAGGTTTGAACGCCGCACTCGCTTGCAATCCTGGTGAATTCGGTGACGCCAAGTTCTGCAAGAATCAATCCAGCCTACCAGAACACATTATTTGCACCAATGCTTGAATTTCTACGTGAAACCAAATCACCGCTTATGGTTAATCCGTACCCTTATTTCAGCTACGTACCAGAATTATCAAAATACATTCTTTTTCAACCAAACGATGGAGTTAATGATCAAAACACCAAAATTACCTACAAAAACATGTTTGATGCGATGATGGATGCTGTTTTCTCTGCCATCAAAGCAATGGGATACTCTGACATCGACATTGTGGTGGCTGAAACCGGCTGGCCTTCCCTCGGGGATGCGAACAAGCCTGCTACGGTGGAGAATGTGGTGGCTTATAACGGGAATTTGATCAAGCACGTTGCTTCAGGAGTGGGTACTCCATTGATGCCAAACCGGAAGTTTTAGACGTATATTTTTGCATTGTTTAATGAGAATCTGAAGCCTGGATCCGGTGCTGAGAAGAATTGGGGTCTCTTTAGGCCTGATTTCACCCCTGTTTATAATGGGGCAATTGACTTATTTAGCGTGAAAATCTTAAAAAATGACCATACTGGTGTGGAACCAAAAATAAAGTCGGTCTTGATGTGATTCTTGGCCTGGCTGCCAGTCAAAGCAGCGGCCAGAAGAGGTGGCATTCCATGCAAGAAGGTGGCAGAAGCAAGCATGACATGGCGTGCGGGTGGCGTGTGAGCAGAGGGATAAAAACTAGCCGCTGGTTATACCAGCGGCCAGGATGCTAAATTTGTAAAAAATAATATTTTATTATTATATAGAAAATTATATTTTATTATTATAAATTATATAATGATTTAGTAATAATGGATTAATGATTTAGTAATGATTATTTTAAAATATAAATAATTTATTGTATTTTTTAGTTATTATTATTTTGATTTAGTAATATTTTATTCTTATAAATTACATAATGATTTAGTAATAATGGATTAATGATTTAG
>CANYBF010492039.1:0-13285 GCA_948192965.1 Dalechampia spathulata
AAAAGTCAAAACCGTTTATTAAAATTCAATGTACATAATTCGGAAACGAAGTTTGAGTACCGTTTTCCATCAAGTTAAGGGTTTGCGTCGGAAAATGAAATACCCCTTTTTCAAGCTTAAATTGCATTTCTGATTATTATACTCACTGTTCTATACCATAATCACATTATAAACATAGAAATTTCATTATAACATTAATTTATAAATGCACAATAAGTCATGTAATGCAGGATGTGACACAATAAGACTTGACTTTTATAGGATATAAAAATCAATAATATGTGTTAAGCTATACCAAGGCATAGTAGACAATATCAAAGTAGGGGAGACAAGAGGGAAACAAGTAGAGAAAGGAACAATCTTGCTAGCTAATCATATTGGAGGACTTAGAGACATGCGAAGAAGATACATAGATGCAATGGCTTTAGTGCAAGTATTTGGAAAGTCTGATCTCTTTATTACAATGACATGCAATCTTGAATAGGAAGAGATAGTAGAGAATATATGACTAGGAATAAAACTATCTGAAGTTTCACATTTGATTGTTAGAATTTTCATAGCAAAGTTACAAGATCTTAAAAATCAATTATACAAAAAGAAGATATTTTGTGAGGTAGCAGCACATGTGTATATCATCAAATTTCAGAAAAATAGGTCTCCCACATGCACACGTCTTGGTCATATTGAAGTCCAGAAGCAAAGTAATTAGCCCAGAACATTTTGATAAATATGTTATGGTAGAGATTTCAGACAAGATTAAGTATTAAGTACTATACATGTGTGTAAAAAAACATATGCTCCATGGTCTATGAAGACAAGAAAATCATAAATGTCCTTGTATGATTGAAGGAAGATGTCGATTCAAATATCCAAGATCATATAATAGTAAGATAATGTTAGGGCATAACGAATACCTTATATATAGAAGATCTAAAAATGATCATCAAGTAACAAATTATTCGTGTTGTTAAAATTATATTACATATTTTAATGAAATGAAAATAATAGTGTTCTTATCATATTGCAGGTGAAAAAGAAAAAGAAAATATTTAATAACAAATGAGTTATGCCTTATAATTTATATTTGCTTACAAGATATAATTGTCATATAATGTGAAGGTAATCAATTTTTTTAATGCAATAATGTATTATAATATAATAAAAAATTTTGTATAAATGAAGTATAAAAAGTAAAAGAAATAATTCACTAATATTATATGTTAAATTATAATATGTTTGCTTTAGATTGACAGTAGAGATGAAGAGAATCAGATAAATGAGATACAACTTTATCAATATGCAAGATGGGTATCACCACAAGAAGCTATGTGGAGGATATATGAGTTTGAAATGAATGATATTTATCCTATTGTCATGAACCTATAACTCCATCTATCGAACAAGCACACAATGACATTTTGACATAACTAGAACTTGCAAGATATGCTTCAATGGGATCACATGAAAAAATGATGTTAACCAAATACTTTGTTACATGTTCAAAAAGTGAAGAAGTAAGTATGATATTGTACAAGGAATTTCCAAAACATTATGTTTAGAATGCAAAAAATTAAGAGTGAATAAAAAGAAAAACTAGAAATGTCATTGGACGTGTAAATACAGCTAGCTTGATGGAAGGAGAAAGGTATTATTTAAGGATACTTTTAAATGATATTGATAGTCCAAAGCTATTTGATGACTTACTTATAACAGATGGTATGCAATATTTAATATTTAAGGAAGCTGCTATAATAAGGGGTTGCTTGAATCAGATAAGAGCATAGAAGAATGAATCAGTGAGGTAGTAGTATTCAAGATACCATCAGAGTTAAGAAGATTGTTCACAATATTATTGGTGTATTGTGAGCCTAAAAATGTCAAAAAAAACTATGGGAAGATAATTTTTAATCAATGATTGAAGATTACGTTAAAATGCATGAGAATTTGATAAAAACACAAATAGCTTGCACTTTGAGTGATATTCAAAAGCACTTGACAAATATGGGTAAAGATGTGAAAAGTTATAATCTACCTACGAAAGAAAGTCACCAAATTAGCCAAATAAAGATCAATAATAGAGAGATTGCAGAGGAGATAGCAGTACAAATGTTGCAAGAAGACATTGATATAGTATTAAAGCTTAATTTAGAACAAAAATATGCATATACGATGATAATGAATAGACTAAACTTAAGACGCACCAGAATATTTTTTATGGATAGACTAGGAGGTATAGGGAAGGCTTTCTTATATCAAGCATATTGGTTAATCTAAGATCAAAAGGAAATATAGCTCTAGCAATAGCAACTTCAGGTGTAGCAGCATTAATAATGACAGGAGGAAGGATAACATACTCTAGATTCAACATTCCACTCAATCTAACAAAAATAACATTATGGGGTATATCAAAGCAGAATGAATTAGCAATATTGTTTTGCAAAACCAACATGATCATATAGGATGAAGCACTAATGACCAAGAAATATATGCTAGAGACAGTTGATAGAACGCTAAGAGATATAATGAACAACAATTATTCATTCAGTGGAAAAGTGATGGTATTTGGAGGTGACTTTAGACAAGTATTGTCAATGGTCCCTAAAGGAACAAGGCAAGAAACAGTTAATGCAAGTCTGATAACATCATATATTTATAATAAAATGGAATTGCTCAAACTGACAAATAACATGCAAGCTAGATCAGACATAAGCTTTAGAGATTTCTTACAAAGATTAGGGGATGGGGAAGAGCTTGCAACTCATGATGGAAATACCAGATGAAATGATAGTACAATATGATGGAAAAGATTCATGCGAGAAGGCATTGATATAAAATATGTTTTCTGATTTTGTTGAGAACTTGATATCATCAGAATACATAACAAACCGTGCAATATTGGTAATGAAGAATGAATATGTAGATAAATTGAATTAGATAATGATAGATATGTTCTCGAAAGAGACTCAAGTGTACCTTAACTATGATTATGCAATTGATGATGTCAACACCAATTATCTAGAATAATTTCTAAATAGCTTACAACCAAATGGAATCCCACCACATAGACTATAGTTGAAAGTTAATTACATAATAATACTTTTAAGGAATTTGGATGCAATGAATAGATTGTGCAATGAAACTCGAATGGTATGTAAAAGATTTGAAAAAAATTATACATGTTGAAATAACAGTTGGGCAACATGTTAATAAACAAGTGTTACTACCAAAAATACCATTGAATCCACCAGAAAGTGAAGGATATCCGTTCCTATTCAAAAGAAAACCATTTCCAGTATAATTATGTTTTACAATGACTATAAACAAAGTACAGGAACAAACAATATAAAATGTAGGAGTATACTTGCCAGAAAATGTTTTTTCATATGAATAATTATATGTTATATTATTAAGAGAGATTTCAAGTTCAACAATAAATGTATTAGTCAAAAAAGATGATCTAAAAAGAAGGAGCCAATATACACAAAAAATGTAGTCTATAAGGAGGTATTACTATCAAATAGATAAATAAATATTTACTCTCATTTTTTTAAATGAATAGATGAAAATATTATATAAATATTATTTTAAATAAGTATATAATGCTTAAATGTCAAAAATTAATTTAAAATTATAAAAAATATTATAATGATAAAAATTTTGAAAAAATAAAATATAAAATTATTATAAAATAATGAGTCAAAAAAATCATATTAACATGCATCGCATGTTATGAAACCTAGTATATATCATATGAGAAAAAAAAAACTACATATTTTAATTTTCAAAAGTTGACATTCAAAGTTTTTGATATTTAATATTTTAATTTTAAATCAACATATTAATAGTTAATTTTAATAAAATAATTAATAACTAAATCCAACAATATCGTATAAAAAATGGTCATGACAGTTTAATTTGAAGGAAATTTCTTTTCTGTAAATTTTCATTTTCTAAAAAAATAAAATTTGATGAATATTTTTCTAACTTGTTTGAGAAAAATAATATAAAATTCAATGTACTTTAAATAAGTAAATATATATATGAGGGATTTTAGATGAAGTAAAGGCTATATATGGGTATGGTGGTGGGAGCAGGTGAGTTTTGAATTTAGTAAAAATGGGGTATCACTGTTTCTGGTTGATAGGAAAGTGTCAGTTTGGGTTGTTTTTAAGAAAACAAACATTCAAATATACCAATACCATTGTAATCATACATACATTGAGGTGGGAGAGTGTAGCCTCATTTTCTACCCTCTCTTTCCTTTCCATTATTAATATTCATTCTTTATTTCTTCTTTTATTTTTACATTATTATTTATAAATTCCATTTCTTTTATAAATAAACTATTTAATTATTTTTTTAATAATTTTATATTCCCATGATGTAAATGTTTCCAGAATGTTTAAACATGACTGTAAATGCAAAATTTTATTACTACTTTAAAACTAGCTATTTACTTTAATTTTATTTCAGAGTGTAATATTAATTTAATCTATTATTTAAATAAAATATCATATTTATATTTTATTACAAATGACAAATGATTTGAGTATTTTAGCATTTTTTATTATCATACTTAATTAATTCATAATCAATATATATTATCATTATAAACTCATATATCAAAACTAAAATTCTTATATTTAACTTCAACATCAAAAATTATATCCAAACTACATATATTTATAAAACATGTTATTAATCAACTAACCACAAGATTATAAATGATGATTAATGTTAGTTTAATCAAATAATCATTTCAATCATTCATGTAATAATAGCTTAAAATGATGTCATAACTTTATATCAAAATGTATATAACGCTAATTGTAACAAATGAAATATGGAAAAAATTGGATTTTACAGATAATTGCAATTTTAATAAAAAAACAACAAAAACAGCTGTAAATAAAAAAAACGAATTATTCTCAGAAAGTGAAAACCAAAATAAAAAAAAGCGCTAAAAAAAGAAAGAAAGCAGAAGGAGATGTATGATGGGGAAAGGTATAGTACAGGGGGGACCACAATAAGATGAGAATCAGGGGGTAACGTGGCAGAATCACATGGTTATGGCCCCAATTATCATCAGAAACTTTGAAATGGTGTCAGTACTGTTTCTTCCGCTTTCAATGTTCTCTCCTTTTCTTTTCTTTTCTTTTTATCTCATTTTATTTTCTTTTTAAAATTAAAAAATAATAAAACTCCTCAAATAGCAAACGTCACTACCAACACCTCCGTTTTCTTTAATACATACACAAAATATACATCTTTTTAAAAATTTTATTCAATTTATTTCTTATATTAATATATATTAATAATCTAAACCCAATTTAAATTATAATTATTTCAAAACATTTTATGAAATTTTAATAAATAATCTTTTTAGGACGGCCTAACATCTAACGCCGTTATTCTGCTGGGGGTATGAATTTCCGTAACTTTGAGGTGGGTCCTATCAGTTGTGATGGTCCTAAAATCGATGTTGACGTCTGAATCGCTTGCCTTTTGATCTCATCCTAATGGGCCCCATTTTCTATAAATACATTATAGTTGTTTCTTTTTAGTTAGTTTTGCTATCATATCGCGTCGCACTAATTGACCGTGGGAAACACGTGGACTCTACAAGTGCCATTTGGCTGTTTCTGGACACTAAGCTTCAAGTCATTGGATGTTGTTTGATAGTTGTCCTAAGAGCGCGTTTTCTTGAAAAGTTGACCATGATCGCCTTCATGTGGGCATGTGGGAAAGTGAAAACGGTCTTCCCCACTTTCGTCCACAAGGGGCGTGGATGACAACATTCCTTCCTTCCAGCGTTATCATCTATTACCAACAAGATTAGGATTAAATAAATTAAATTTTTTATAATTAAAATAATTTATTGGTTAATATTAATTAATAAGAATGATTAATTTTGTTAATCAAATATTCATCTTTAATTATTGTTCTTCTTTACAATCAGCTTATCATTCATGATTAATTTATCATTTTGATTGTTTATATATTATATTATTTGAGTTTGTTAGTAGATATTGTTATCTATAATTATATATCAAAATCATATATAATGATTTAAAAATATACATATTTGTATTATATAGATAAAATATTAAATAATTAATTTAAATATTAAAGAAATATTTAAATAGATTAAATATCTATCAATATTTAAATAAATTCTCATTTATTAAAAGATTAATATTATGAATATAATTTTTAAAATTAATTAATGAGGATCGAGTAAATTGAAGTTTGGGCTTATTCCAATCCACGTCAAAATCTCTCTAGTCGAAAGCCTTTCGAACATAATTTCTTTTCTTAAATAATATCCACAAAATTAATTAAAAAATATTCATCTTCAAGATATAATTAAATGGAGCGTGTAAAGCTCACGCGCCACTCAAGGGAAAGATGTTGCGTTTGCCATCCTGCAGGTGGTACTAACACAAATATGCGAATTGAAGGCATAGTGCGGCCACCTGATTATTTATTTATTTTAGTTATGGACTTTTTTGCAGTTTTTCTCGTAATATTTTTATAAAAACAAGTATAGTACGAAAATTTAAAATATTTAACCAATAATTTCGATTTTATAACAAAACAAAATAAAACATTAGCAGAATTATAGAAAATTTAAAAATATGATACTATTTTTAGAAGAATATTTATTTGATTTATTTATTTATTTTAAATTATTTTAGTATATAAAAGAAACTGTACACAATTACCCATTTAGAAGACATCATTTTCAGCATTGCGGTGCTGCTACGGCTCTTTGCTGCACTCTTTCGCTACCGGCCGGACCCTAATTTTCGTACTTTTAAAAAACCTGTTTCACTATTATTTTCTATTTAATTCATTTACACATTTTTATTCTCTAATTTGACTATTATTCTGTAAATTTCAATCAATCATATTTGATTTAAATAAATTTTGTAACTTTTATAATATAATATATAGCCAAACAGAGCCTAAATTTATTGGTTATATAATTTAATTATTTGGATGGAAATAATAATAATAATAATAATAATAATCATAATCATAATAATAATAATAATAATTTTTTGAAATAATAATAAAAAAATCCATCATTATTGTGGCTTTCCTGGTTCCTTATCTTCGCCATTCCTTGTGCTGTTTCTCTATTGGACCTCACACCCGTATCTCTTCTCTCTGCTTACTCTCTTTTTCCTTTTCTTTTTTTGTTTATTGTTTCTGTTGAATGAACGCAGACCCAGCAAAAGGAAATCCATGTTGCCTTGAGAGTTTGATATATCTTTCGAATACTGTAACGAAGAGATCAGAGTGGGAAAATTATAGCGGAAACCAATGAAGAGAGAGCATCATCAGGAGGGTGCTTCTGGTTCAGCAATGGCGGGGAAAGGGAAATTATGGCAAGAACAGGAGGATGAGCTTCAAGATGCTGGAGGCATGGATGAGTTGCTTGCTGTTTTGGGTTACAAAGTACGGTCTTCTGACATGGCTGATGTTGCTCAAAAGCTTGAACAGCTTGAAATGTTTATGGGTGCTCAAGAGGATTGTAATGCTACTGGTATTTCTCAGCTTTCTGATACTGTACATTATAATCCTTCAGATCTTTCTGGTTGGGTTCAAAGCATGCTTTCTGAAATCAATAATCCTTCATTTCCCTCTGTTGATAATAACAATAATAATAATAGTTGTAGTAGTACCATTACGAATAATCATCAGAGTTTAATGGTTGATTCTTCCTCTTCCTCTTCTTTTTTCGGTTCTTCTTCTTCCATTATCTCTTTTGATAATTCTCAATCTGGGAATATCTTCAACGATGAGTCCGATCTTAGAGCAATTCCTGGTGTTGCTGCTTACCCACCACAGCCACAATCTGATGAAAATAAGAGAAAAAGAATGAAAACTTCTGCTGGGTCTGATTCTACAAACAACTCGTCTGCAATTACTTCACCGCCCTTGATCGGATCGTCATCTTCATCCTCTTCCACGCCATCAACAATCACTAGCAATCGGTCAGAGCCATCGCGACCAATGATGGTATTGATAGACTCTCAAGAGACCGGAGTCCGTCTAGTCCACACCCTCTTAGCATGTGCGGAAGCCGTCCAGCAAGATAATCTAAAGGTAGCAGAAGCACTGGTCAAGCACATAGGTTTCCTCGCTGCATCTCAAGCAAGTTCCATGAGAAAAGTCGCTACTTACTTCGCCGAAGCTTTAGCCCGTCGAATTTACAAAATCTACCCTCAAGAATGTCTCGATCCTTCTTATTCCGATACTTTAGAGATGCATTTCTACGAAACCTGCCCTTATCTCAAATTCGCGCATTTCACTGCTAATCAAGCAATTCTCGAAGCTTTTGGCTCTGCTAGTCGAGTTCATGTTATTGATTTTGGATTAAAGCAAGGCATGCAATGGCCCGCACTAATGAAAGCTCTAGCTTTACGTCATGGCGGATCGCCCACTTTCCGTTTAACCGGAATTGGCCCACCCCAGCCCAACAACACCGATGCTTTGCAGCAGGTTGGTTGGAAACTCGCTCAATTTGCTGAAACTATTGGTGTGGAATTTGAATTTCGCGGCTTCGTCGCTAATAGTTTGGCTGATCTCCAACCGGAAATGCTCGACCTCCGCCCTCATGAGGTGGAAACAGTCGCCGTCAATGCAGTTTTCGAGCTTCACCGCCTCTTGGCTCGTCCTGGTGGGATCGATAAGGTTCTTTCATCCATCAAAGCAATGAAACCAAAAATTGTCACTGTTGTTGAACAAGAAGCGAACCATAACGGTCCAGTTTTTCTAGACCGGTTCACTGAAGCATTACATTACTATTCGAGCCTGTTCGATTCGTTGGAAGGGTCGGGATTAAACGTTCCGAGTCAAGATTTGGTCATGTCGGAATTATATCTAGGTAGGCAAATATGTAACGTTGTGGCTTGTGAAGGCACTGACCGAATTGAGCGACATGAAACATTGACTCACTGGCGAACTCGGTTTTTATCATCTGGATTTGATCGAGTTCATCTAGGTTCAAATGCATTTAAACAAGCGAGCATGCTGCTAGCTTTATACGCCGGCGGCGACGGATACGGAGTGGAGGAAAATAACGGGTGCTTAATGCTAGGCTGGCATACCAGGCCGCTAATCACCACCTCTGCGTGGCAACTCAACGATTCGCAAAAATGAGTCAACGGAACTCAGAAAATGAGTGCATGTTAGCGAGTCAATGAATCTCAAAACTACGCTTTATGCAGTGATCAAAAGGGTAGCGAGTGAGACTTGTTCCGAGTTAAAACTGTAAAAGCCAAAACAAGCTTGTAATTCTAGCCTTTTTCCTACACTTGGTTTTTTTTTTTTTTGAACTTGTAATTCTATTTTATATTTTTCAGTTTTTCCTTTTTTTCTTTTATCAATAAGGACCTGTGTCTATATGTTAACTTATTTTTAAAAAAATAATAAGACTTTTTTAAGAAAAAAAAAACTAAAATCTGGAACATATTCTCAATTTAATTGCCTTATCGTTTTGTTATGAGTATTTGTTTGGTTGCATTTTCTTTAAGGCCTGCAAATTTTGGACTGGCTCGATGGCAATATCTCTAGGAAAATATTTTTATTTATATTAAATAAATAATAACCTATGATATAGATAACTGGAGGTTATGTTGTCGATATTGAAGTTCATCTTAGCAACATTTGGCATGGCAGGCGATATATTTATGGTCAGTTTTGACAATAATTATACATATTTATAAATATTGTTATGAGTAAAGATTACTTCATGCGTTGCTTTCAATGTTTAGTTAATAATTCAATGTTCGATCAATGTTCAATGCATTAAAGCTCTACTATGTCATATTTACTATAAAGAATGTATTTATATTCTTTAATGAGACGTTTGATTGATTTAATGCCGCTTAAGTATGATGGTGATGGAAGGATTTCATTTAAAATTACATTCTTGTCGATATTTACCAATGGATCACAACATTAATTTTCACTTGCAAATATCATCTCCACGTAATCATAAAATGAATTTGAAATATAAGACCTATAGTTTGATATGAACACATCTAAGATCATTGTAAGGTTAAAATATTTGAAACTTTCAACTACATCTAAATCCAAAATGGTATTTGGAGCCACTGAAATTTAGACCGGTGCTCCTACTAGGATGAATGGTGTTAATATTTTATCAAATGGGCAAATCCTATTAGGTTTAGGATGACGTTATAGTATAATTATTCCTAATAAATAGTGTTAAGTAGAGATATTAAGATGAAATATGAAATGAAGAATTATGATAATGATTAATAATAATAATGGTTTAATGTAATTTAAGTAAAGTAAGGAGGAAAAAGAGAATCTAATAATAAAATAATAAATAAGAAGCAAGTAGGAAGTGGCAAAGGAGCCACGCTTTTCAAATGCTGCTGCCTTTTTATTTTTAATAATGGTCCCTTTTAAAGTCATTTGATTTGGGATGGACGGCCCGTCAACCCCAACATGCACATTGTCTCTGTAACTTCCACTTGAATGTGACCCTTCCAACCCATTCTTCCTTTCCCACCTTCTTCTTCTTCTAATAAATATATATTTCTCCTCCCCTTTTTATAATTTAATTCTATATTTTAATATCATGTTAATAAATATACGTTTGTTCAAAAATAACATTAACAAATATATAATTTTATTTTAATATTGTAAAAAAAACAAATAATAATGAATAATATTTAAATCGAAGCACGTCATACATTTCATGTCGAAAAGTCACCCATTCTAAGTTGGATTTTGCATTTCCTAGAATTATTGGATTGCGCCGGCATCCACCATAGCGGCTCTTCTGCTCTTCCTCAACCTCTTTCATGTCTTCCATTATTTTAATATCTATTTAATATTTCAGATCTATTTATATTCATATTTTAAGGTATAAATTGACTTAATTTTACTATATAAAATTTGATTTTTATTTTACCAAACAATTAGTTGATTTGATAATTTAATTTTAATTTTCTAAATATATTCAGATTGTTATTTCAAGAGAACTTAATCAAGTAAGTATGAAATGGAATGTTCATTTTATTGAATAAATGACAATAATTAAAATTTACTACATTTTTAAAAATAAACTCAAACCATTTAATGTATTTTATTTTTATTTGTTATATGGTGTGATTTCAGTATTAAACTATATAAATTACATTTAATTGATTGGTTGTTATATCATGTGTTACAATGTATTGAGATGGAGCTGAAGATTTAGATGCCAAACTTTAATTGATTGTTAACATATTCATTTCAAATAATGTTCCTATCAATTGTTTAATTTAAAATATAACATTTTAATAAACTTAATTGCTGAAGAACTACATAATTTATTAATTCAATACATTTAATCTTAAATAAAATTTTAAATTTTACTTGTTACAATATTTTAATGATATTTAAGTGAAATGTACCAAAATATACATAACTCAGCATAAAAATAAATCAAAAATTTTAATTTATTTTTTTAAGTTTTTCTTTGACTTAATATAATAAATAAGGTCATCTAATTGATTGCATTATGAAACCAACTTAAAATATTCATTTAAGTAGTAATCTGGATTATCAAATAATTCTAAGTAAAACTTTATTCTTCTAATTTTGATTGTTTGGTAACATTCTATCGATACTCGTTTCTATTCAAATAATATATTATTATTTATATGTTTTAGATTAAATAGTTAATTAAAATATCATTTTTATTAAATATTTTGACTTTAAATTTATAATATAAATAATTAATATCAATAGTTAATATTTCATAATTAAAAATTACTCGGACCAAACATGATTAAAATATAATTAGTTATAATGTTAATATATTCATTATAGATTCAAATGCTATCATTTTATAATTTTTCAGTAACTAAAATTCATTCATTATTAATATTTTAATTTAAATATTAAAAGATTCATATGAATGTAAATATAAAAAAATCATAGAAAATAATAAAAAAATCAATAAAATTATTTAAAAAAATAGTAGATTTTGAAATGTAATCATGAGATTAGAAGTAGAAATATTATATGGATTAATAATGAAGATAGAGAAAAGTTAAAAGCAAATGTTAAATCTGTTTAATGAATAATGAGAAAGGATAAGAGAAGAGAAGAGAAGAGATCAGATTAGATTAGGGTAGGTAGGTTAACAAAAGCATGATGGAAACCAAAGAGATAAGCTTCTTTCCCTTGTCAATTATCACTCATTTTTACGCATAGTATTAATTATCATTCTTTTCTTTTCACTTATTTCATACGTGTTTATATATATATATTTAGTTTTTATTGAATTTAAGCTCTGATTTAAAGCTTTTCACTTTAATATATATTGGGGTTCTTAATGAAAACACAACACATCAATTATAATTTATCAACTATCCAACAATAATAATTCCCAGTCAACAATAATAAACTCTTCTCGTGCATGATTTTATTTTGAAAATGACATTAAATATGCTTAAAATATTCAATAAAGAAATTGAAATCCCAATAATTAAGGTATTTTATTTTGCATTATTCCACATTCTTTGTGGAATTGGAAGGAGGAAGAGAGAGAGACACTGTCCTATTAAAAGATGCCAAATGGAGCTTTCATAATTGGTTAAGTTTTATGGCATTAAAGAAGAAGCCAAGTCAAACATTATATTATATTAGTGGGTTTCTTTGATCCACTCTAATAATTGATTCCTCCATTTTCTTTCATTTGACCAACACTAATTTCTTTATTTCATTTTATTTCTGATTTTCTCCATCATAATATTTATTCTTTTCATTTTATATTAACTAAAGTTTTATAACATGCGCTTGCATAAATTTTATGACCAATCATTTATAATAATTTTATATTTTAAATTTTTAAATTTTTTTGACCTGTCATTTGTAAGTATTATATATTTATTTAAAATATTATTTATATAATGTTTTCATCCATTTTTTTATAAAAAATGAGAGTAAATATTAATATTAATTAGTATAATATTAAATTAAATTAAATTTTATATAATTATCTTATTAAATTTGAAAAATGTATGTCTTAATATGAATTAATATAATATTAAATCATTATATCATTATTAAAATTAACAAATTGAAAATATAAACTAATGTATAATTTGAAGATAAATACTACTCATTTTATTTGTATTTATTAGGTACTAAATTTTATTCAAAGTTAAAAACTACTAATTTTATTCAAATAGAAATACTATTCATTTTATTTATATTTGTTAGCAACTAAATTTTGAATTAAAAAAATTAC
>CANYBF010492266.1:0-15471 GCA_948192965.1 Dalechampia spathulata
TTTAAAAATTGCATTTTAGTTTTCATACTACCCGTCAAATTGCCTTTGGTTTTTGTTAATTGCAACCCATATTTTGGTTTAAACTTCCCCCCCCCCCCCCCCCCCCCCGAGACCTGAAATCGGTCTCGAGCTACCCTATAACCGAGCATACGACCCGTCACACTTATTTGGGGCTTGTTTTGGCAATGTAATTGCAGAGACATTTGCTATAGACTCCCATCGGTCCCGAGCTCCTCCCGAGAAGGTGATTTTTTCATGTTTTGGCTTGATTTTTTGTTTTTTTGAAAGTTGAGTTTAGGCTCATTTTTATTGCGTTTAGGCCACTGTTGGACTTGAATTAGGTGCTAGGCTTAGGTATGCGTGTGACTGTAGAGGCATTTCGTCAAAAATTGAATTTTTCAGAAACGGGTCTCATTATGTACGGTGCACATAGCACTATGTCCGCCACACATAGGCTATGTGTGGCGCACATAAGGTTATGTGTTGCGCACATAGCAGTGAGAAATGGATCGAAATAAGCGTTTTTCGGTCATTTTTCAAGGGATTATACGTCTTTTCGGTTCATAGGCGTGAATAGGTTGATTTTAGGACTAAGGGGATGAGCTCTGTACCTTTAAAATACTGTCTGTATTCTGTAATTCACTCTGAAAGTTAACCTGAATTCTATAATTTGCAGAGGGAATGAACAATCATCGGGACTGGTAGCATCCAAGGGATCGGTGAATGATATTCTAAACTGCCTCGGGAGATACGTGTCAGAGTAGACTAGAGCTGTTTTGGTCCGTATATCTCTTGATATATTGGTGCGAAAAAGAAATGTAACATATTCGTCATCACTGCGATGATCGAGCGGTGGATGGATTCCACTCATACCTTCTACTTGCCTGTGGGTGAGATTGCTATCATCCCAAGTATTTTTGTTGGGATCACTGGGCTTAAGTGCACTGGGTTGCCCATTCAGATTGATGCCAGACTGACGTCACCACATTGGGCGTATGATACAATTTTTGATCTGCTTGGTGTATCCTCCAATGTAAGAGGTGGACACAGTATATCGTATGACTGTCTCCAGGAGGCGTTGTTGGCAGAGATGCTTAGCAGGATTATCTCTGCAGATCAGTACACTCGTAGCTTTTTGTTGTATGTGCTGGGAAGTACTCTGTTCAACGACAATAGAAACAACGTTCATATGTGCGTGTTGTGGACCCTTCGTGACTTGGAGGCTATTGGATGATTAGACTGAGGCAGTGCCGGTCTGGCTCATTTGATGCAAGGATTAGATCTCTGTAGTAGGCAGTGTAGAGATCGCTTCATCGATTGTTGGCAAGTCATAGAGGTAAGTAAAATTTTGCTGATTTTGATACTGTAATATTTGCCTGAGTTTCGCTGACTGTGCATTTTGACCTTGCAGATCATGGTGTATGAGTTTGGATTGCTGCCAGAACCCAAGATCTCGCAGGCAGTACTGCTTGGTTTTCCTCGTCTGCAAGCGTGGAACGCCTCGAGGCGAATGCTTAATTATACGATGGATGAGTTGAGAGAGTATCTCAATGATTTGATATGGAATCAGGTAAGAAGAAACAATTTAATTAACATTAAACTGTAGTGAATTGGTTTGAGAAGTACTTGAGTTGGTGTATGATCTGTCATCATTGTCGGAATAGGTGCGTCCCTATCCCTGGAGCAATATGCATCAGAGGCTGGAATATCTGACGAGCTCAGCACGCAAGGATGAACATCATATGCTGTTGGAGAGTCCCGAAGGTAGACTCTTCTACTTGAGAGAGCGCGTGATTTACTGGCAATTGGGACTCGAAAGCCGTGTGGAGCATCCTGCCCCACCACACGTGATGTTCTGGGCATCTTGTATTGATGCAGATCTAGAAGTGATTACTAGATTGACTTGTATTCCCATGCAAGAACAGACTCTGAATCACCGTTGGTCTACCCTACTTTTGTCCAGATCAGGCTGCTAGGGCCCGTAGAACTTTCTACATGTCGAGATCAGCATAGCAGAGCTAGTGGATCTGGAGTCAGACCTGATATTTTCTGGAGTAGAGGTGGACGTCGTGGTTTACTGACCGTTGGTAGTTCTTGAGGTAGCGGTGCCTCGAAAAAATCTTATGAAGCTCATGGCGGTGTAACTCCTCTAAGATCGATGTCTGATACTCCAAAAGTGCCCCCAAGATATGAGCGCCCGACAGACTTTGTGGAAGGTTAGTTGATGTGGCCGCAAAACCCGTTGATTTATACGTATGATGAGACTGATCATCTATACGAGGTATCCTTTCTAGTGCCAACGAGGGATGAGATAAAGTTTTATCCATCGAACACCACCCATGTGAGTACATGTGTTTTGTATTTGCTCCGGCTTTAGTGGTCTTACATGCGTTTGACCTGTACAGGTACCTAGGGATGTCATGGCTGATGCTTCGAGACTTCTGACAGGGTTGCGCCGCTATCACACTCTAAGATGATCTATACGAGGTATCCTTTCTAGTGCCAACGAGGGATGAGATAGAGTTTTATCCATCAAACACCACCCATATGAGTACATGTGTTTTGTATTTGCTCTGGCTTTAGTGGTCTTACATGCGTTTGACCTGTACAGGTACCTAAGGATGCCATGACTGATGCTTCGAGACTTTTGACAGGGTTGCACCGCTATCACACTCTGAGATGCTGATTGTTCGGGTAAGTACCTATCTTAAATGTGGGTGTAATGTCAATGCATGGATGCATGACTTATACGCTTATATGCTTGTGTTTGTAGACGAGTAGACACTTGGAGCGAGAGGAGCGGGATCGCTATGCTCAGATAACAAAGCAAATGGGACGAGAGATCGCCCGACTGACAACGTGTCTGGAGCGATACAACATCGAGGTTCTGGATAGTCCCAGTCCTGATGATGATCACTCCGGCGAAGATGATGCTTAGGGAAGGCAGGATGTCTGATTCCCATATGCATGATGTCAGAATTTTGTAGTTTCTTTATTAAAATAATAAGGTGGTGTATTACAGTTTGGCATATAGGCCTAGTACATTAGGGTTGTGGTGTACAACTTTGAAAATAGCTAAAAGCTTGAACTGTGTATCTTTTGAATTTATTAGTGAAATCCAAAGTTGTTTGGTTGAGAGCAAGGGCTTTTTTTACAACATCTAGAGGTGACTCAACCAGAAAATCAAATTTCAAGGCCTCAATTAGGGCCACCGTTAGGTGAGAATGAATATCAGAAAAGTTAAGCTAGGATTAATCTAGCATTGCTAATACCACTTACGCTTCCTACAGATAAATTAGGATTAGTGGTGAGCAAAAAACAAAAGAATGTGGAATTAGGCCTTACCATTAGCCTCTTGCAGCTCCTCCCTACTAAATTCTCCTAGTTCTTCCTCACTAGGAACACTCTTTGATAAATCAATAGTACCATCTTCGCTTTTATCTCGTAACGAAGGCTTAAACAACAGAGGGATGCAGCTGGATCTCTGAGAAGGAGGCACAATGGACTTAGGCATCACCCTTGGTTTGCTCTGAGAAGGGGTGATGGAGAAAGCTACTGGTCTCTTCCCTTTAGAACCTACATTTAGCCAGAAGTAAGCCTTATAGAGTATATCATAAGATTAATGAGATGATAATGGTTGATAAAGTTGGAAATGTTACCCAACTGAGAAGAAGAAAGATATCTAAAAATTGAGGTAGCCTTTCTATTCCACCAATCCTGAAAAGTGTGGATAATCTTTTCATCCACGGGAAATAGACAGCTTTATAGAGGTCGGAAATGAAAGGTCAAAGTCTGAAAGCTAGCCTTGCTTACTTTACGGTCCACCAAGTATAGATGGTTGATTGTGGGAATAATTTACTCTAATTCAAATTTCCTACTCCATAAACATAAAAGATATAAAGAAAGAGCTTCATATGATATGTTCAGATGATGAGAGAAGGAATTAGCGCCTCTCTATCAAGCACTTGGCAACAGGACCAGTCAATTGGAAGCTCGACCTACTGAGGTCCGAGAAGTAAGCATGAGCCCATAGCTACAAGAACCATACATAACTGGAGTATAGACAATCAAGGTTGGAAGTGCACTTCTTCATATTTTGATATAAGGCCCCTAGAAAGACAGAACCTAATGTAAAGTTGAAGTCAATAACCAAGACACGAGATAAATCCAAATACTTAACACTCAGCT
Source organism: Dalechampia spathulata (assembly GCA_948192965.1). Lineage (NCBI taxonomy): Eukaryota > Viridiplantae > Streptophyta > Magnoliopsida > Malpighiales > Euphorbiaceae > Dalechampia > Dalechampia spathulata. Next base: position 4,189 of record CANYBF010492266.1, read on the forward strand.
TACCGCTAGTGGGGCAGAAGAGGTACCTGCCATAAATGTGGTACATGAGTAAGGGTGAAATATCAGCTCTTTATAGACCCTGAGCTATCAGCTCCTTGCTGATTTTCTCTATCTTATCTGCCACCTCCGACCAATATTGTACATGCTTGTGCTTTAAGATTATCAAGTTTACTCTTTATGTTAGGCATCTATTATTTCTTATTGTAATTCAATTACCACTGCAAGATCGACGAGGATTTCCTAACACCATCTTACATAGCAGATGACCCCTTGGCAGACACTTATTGGCTCACCATTGGCCTATACCCTCATTCAAATCAATTCAATACCTACATCCCTATTCAAATACCATATTTAGGGACTAGTTTTAGTAAAATGAAGTCAATTAAGAAACCTTGGCCCCGTCAAAGTCAAAAATGGTTGGAATGGATTGCTAAACTAAAGTCAAGATATGCCTACGATTGGATCAGAATGGGTCTAATGGAACTGATAGATTTGTCCATATATGTCCAAGAACTGGAGGAAGAATTAATAGAAGCACTACTCCGTTTATGGAATCTGGAAGTTTACTCCTTTCTATTTCCCTTTGGATATACTTTTGTGACCCTCAAGGATGTCTTGATGATCACCGGCTTACCTCTTTTAGGAGATGAATGCTTTGTTTTGATTGATCCATCTTCACCTAATTTACCAACTGTAATGGTGAAATCCACAGAAGACACCTCCTAGATCTTCTAAGAGTGGATCGCCAGAGGAATACACATACTTCTTGTGGATTCTACTTTGCAGGTACACTTATTCCAAAGCATTAATTTTAATCTATTTATTATTTCACCCTTACTCATATACCATAGTTATGGTAGGTACCTCTTCTACCCCACTAACAATAAACTGAGTGTTGAGTATTTGGATTTGACTCGTGTTTTAGCTGTTAGCTTCAACTTTGCATTAGGTTTTATCTTTCTGGGGGCCTTATATCAAAATCTGAAGAGGTGCACTTCCAACCCTGATTGTCTATACTTGAGTTACATATGGTTCCTACAGCTATGAGATCATACTTACTTCTCGAAGCTCAGTAGATTAGGCTTCCAATTGACTAATTCTATTGCAAAGTGCTTGATAGAGAAACGCTTCAACATGCCTCCTTCACAGATTTTCCCCTTCTTTTACAGCATAATGACAAGGACAACAAAACAATTATCTGTTTTTAGGGATTACCAGTATCTCCCTTATGGTTAAGCACATTCTCTGATGATACGGACTCTTTTCTCGATATCAGTAAAAGAATTATTCTTCTTTCACTAAGAACCGGGTGCTTCTCACAGGAGGCGTCAATGTCTTCTCTCATCATCCAAGCATATCATATGGAGCTCTTTCTTTATATCTTTCATGTTTATGAAGTAAGCAATTTGGATTAGAGCAGACGATTCTCACAATCAACCATCTACACTTAGTGGATCGTAAAGTAAGCAATGATAGCTTTTAGACTTTGACCCTTCATCTCTGGCCTGTACAAAGTTATCTCTTTCCTGTTGATGAAAAGGTTATCCATGCTTTTCAGGATTGGTGGAACATAGAAGCTGCCCCAATTTTTAGATATTTTTCTTCTTCTCAGTCAGGTAACATTTCCAACTTTATCAACCATTATCATCTCATTAATCTTATGATACACTCTATAAAACTTACTTCTAGCTAAATGTAGGCTCTAAAGGGAAGAGCCAACATCCTTCTCCAGCACCTATTCTTAAAGGAAACCAAGGGTGATGCCTAAGTCCATTATGTCTCCTTCTCGAAGATCCAGCTGCATCCCTCTATTGTCTAAGCCTTCACTAAGAGATGAAAGCAAAGATGTTGATTGGTCAAAGAGTGTTCTTAGTGAAGAAGAACTAGAAGAATCCAGTGGGAAAGAGCTATAAGAGGCCAATGGTAAGACCTAATTCATCTATAGGAGGCACAAATAGTGCTAGCAATGCTAGACTAACCCCTAGCTCAATTTCTCTGGATATAACCGTTGTATAGCTCCATAGTGAGTTTTCACACCTTCACTACTTCCATTTTCTTATCCAAAGTTCTAATTTTGGTTTCCTGTAGATATGAAGAATCTTTCCTTTAATCCCAAAAGCAATGAAACAATCAATACCTCAGTAAGATTATCTGTTTTTAATTACTCTTGACTCACATCTCTTACTTGATACATCAAAACAACATGGTTGGTTTACGTTTGGGATATCTTTGATATTCATTCTTGCCTGACGTTGGGCCTAATTAAGGCCTTAGAATTTGATTTCCTGGTTGAGTCACCTCCAGATGTTGTAGAAAAAGCTCTCACTCCAAGCTAAGCAGATATAGACACTGGTCACATTATACTTTCAGTATTGTTGTCCTTAGATAGCACCTTATTGAGTGAAAATCAACAACATGGTCTCTTATTTGCTTTCTCTTTCCTTATTATTGGCGATATTTCCAATCAAGACCATCTGACTGCTCTTAGATTATAAGCTGTGGATTTTTTTCAAAAACAAGCTGAGTCAAATCGCTCTAATCAATAATTAACAAGGAAGCTACAAGTCTTGAAAATCCAACACCAAAAATATAAGGACAGCATGACAGAGTGGCGAGAACAAGCCCAACAAGTTGAGGCTTCTGTAAAAGAGCTCAAGGAGACTAAAAAGGAAATAATGAAGCTCTAGAACCGAATCACCAGCCTTAAAGAACTCCAACAGAGTTTTATTTTCACAGGTCTCACTTCCAAGACGAGGTGTGAAGAAACTAGTAGGCTTGTACACTCACTTCAGGGTTTCCTACAAGGAAATGTCAAGTTTGTAGTAGCCCTTCATCGAGAGCAGGAGTAGATACGTGCTAACATAGCTACTACCAGGGCTGGTTGGAAGCAACTGAAGACTAAACTCTTGGATCTGTAATTTGATTCCTATTATTTTTCATTTCTAGCAAAACTTAAACTCTTGAATCTGTAATATGTTCTTATTGCTTAGTTGAACACTTTCTGATTTGGTTAATATTATGTCTTTTCTGCCTTTTAAAAGTTGATGATCATAATGTCTTATTTATTAAAATAGACCGTTCTCTATAGGTTTGCAGTATCCATGAGTAACCTCATCTCCAGCCGCTGGTAAATCTATATTTCTCTATTGATTCATTTATATAAACTAGAAATCTCACCAGTATACAGTAACTATCTCCTCATTTGTTTCTGTTGCATAGAAGGTGATCAAATTCAATTACCATAAGGACCAATAAGCTTCTTTTCAACCATTAGACAGGTACACGCATTCCCATTCTACTAACTGCATTCCATACCATCATGTTACTTTAACAACCATTTGCACTTTGCATTATACCTGATAGATGACCATATCTATGACATTGATTCTGGCTTTCACCAATCACTCCACATAAGCACTCCATCCGTGAATATTTATCTATATCATATAAAATGTCATCTTACTTACCAGGTTCATAAAATTCGAAGACTAACACTGTGGTATGGCTTTGACTCTCTTCTTCTGTTGAGGCTGTTGATATGTGACTGGTTTTGGCTTAGTATAATGTTTGTACATATAATCTCTTCTTGTCAATTAAAGTTTTCACTCTTATTAACAATTATCACTATCCTAAACTAATAAACGGAATATAAAAATAAAGTGGTCTAAGACCAACTCCATTAACAATAATTTAATAAAAGTAACCCTAAGCCCTACTTCTTAATAATGATAGTGGTTGTTTAGCCTACCATCCACATACATAATATTTACAGAAACATAATCATGTTGTTAAAACAAAAACTATAACTAATCTGGGGCTATAAATTAGCCCAAAGTGATAATTGGCTCATTCACTCTCTTTTTGTCTTCTTCTACATGAGCTTCCACATAGTGAGGTATTACTTTTTTCAAATATTTCAATTAATGTACCTTTTATGAAGAACACATTTTAGACTAACGAACCAATATGCATTCCCTTCCAAGACCCAATGTATCTTGAAGAGCCCTTCCTAATTAAGGGACCAGTTACCATACTCTCGATCTTTAACCCCTAATGGCAAAATAATCTTCTAAACTAGCTCACCCTCTACAAATTTCTTCTTCTTTACTCTTTTGTTGTAACTTTTGACTACCTTCTTCTAAGCAATCATACTATTGTAAGCTTGAATTCTGACTTCATCTACGCTTTCCAACTCCATCAACATAGCCTTTGTGTACTCAGCTATACTTAATCCATTTTGCTTCATCACTCTCAATGAAGGTACCACCACCTCTAATGGTAAAATGGCATCGTGATCATATGCTAAAGCAAAAGGAGTGATACCTATAGTGCTCCTTTTTGACGTCGGTATGCCTAGAAAGTTTCTGATAGAATCCTGTGTCAATTTATTAGATTCTCCTCTAGCATTTTCTCTAAAATTCTAATCAGGATTTTGTTAGAAGCTTCAGCTTACCCGTTAGCTTAAGTATAGTGGGGAGTTGAATTAATCAACTTAATTTCATAATCCTCATTAAAATCCCTTATTTCCTCCCTAGTAAACATCGTTCCTTAATATGTAGTAATGGTTTGGGGAATCTTAAACTGATGAATCAGGTTTTCTTTTATGAATTGGATCATGTCCTTCTGTTCCACCTTTTTCATAGGCATAACTTCCACCCATTTGTTAAAATAGTCAGTAGTAACAATAACAAAATGAATGAGCCTAAAATTAATTTGGATAATGTAAATATTTCTCAACTTAGTTAATTAGCTAAATTGATTAATTGGTTGGTTTTAGATTAATTAATGACCAACTTAATAATTAATTAGTTAAATTAATTAATTTGTTAGCTAAAATGAAATTATGGCTCAGGAGTAGTGGTATGTTGACAATTTAAAGAAGTGGAGCTATGGAACGTAGCTGGTGGGATATAGGATAGTTATTGAAGATCATGCAAAAGTTCCTCAAGGTACATAAATGGAGAAGAATGGAAAGGAGAGGGGAAGTCAAGAATCAACACTTTCAACAACTCAATAGCAAAAAATTCAAAAACTAAATTCTCTCAATTTCCAAAACATATTTTTACTCTTTTCAAGCATTTTATCATTTTGCAAACTAGTTTCCACAAGACATTCATGCAAGCTTTGTCATTTTTAGCTATAACAATCAATTTCCTTTGAAGTTCTTTAAGTTTTCAATTTCCTTTGAAGTTCTTTAAGTTTCTCTTGCTTCTAATGATTTTCATTGTCCTCTTAATTTCTCTAAGCTTTTTAACCGAGCTAATTACTACATTCAAACAAATTGTTTCAAGGAGCTTGAGAATTCATAATTGTCAAGGTGCATTAATTGAGGTTTAAACCTCTGGCAACACACATTTTCATAAATTCACAAGCAAATTGTTTCACAAATGCCCGCAACACACATTTTCACAAATTCGTGCCAAACAAAAACATTATGCTCCATTCCATGATACCACTCTAGTGCACCTATCTAATCCTGATGCGCCTGTTATTAATACTAGTCTTGATGTGCCTGTTGTTTACACTGATCCTGATGTGCCCTATTGTTCATTCTGATCTTAATGTGTCTATTGTTCATTCTAATCCTGATCCACCTATTATTTGTAGTGGTCTTCCTGCATCAAATGATAACAATGATGGTGACACTCATGATCTACTTAAGCCACTTTAATGTAAACTTGAAAGGCAGATGATGTGCTTGAAATAACTAATTCATGAATTCCAATTATGATTTGTTATTGAAATATAGACACAATATTAGCTGGATTTGCTTTATTCAAATGATGTGAAATTAACATGCTATTATGTTATATTTGATAGATGAACTATGATGTAAGTTTTAGGGAAAATATTGTAAAATTGGAGGTGAAGAATGATATTGATAGTGAAAGTTTTAAAAATATTAAAATTAGAAAGAAGAATACATTTAATTAGGATTATAACTATTAGGTGTTATAGTTATAAATTTTTGAATTTTTAAAATAAATAATTTTTTTTGGAGCTTCTTTATTTTTTTTAATTTTTTTGTTGTATTATATCAGTTTGAATATTTTTATTCATAATTTTTATGTTTATAGTATTTATTTTATGATATTTATATTTTTTTAAATTCTTTTATTATTATATATTTTCCAGACTTTCTTCTTTATAAATAAATTACATATATTATTCAAAAAAATATAAATAAATTACATATTATTTTATAATTTAAAAATATAATAAAATTTTAAAATAATATTATTTGTTAGCAACGGAATTATTATAGATATTCTCTTGCTAAATTGATGAGAATAAATAAAGTAGAAAATGATAGAATATTGTTGTAATGATTTAGTTATGAAAATCTTTTGATGACAGATTTTTCCAGCAACATTTCATTTCCAAATCATTTATATAATCTCTACATTCTCCAGCCCCTTACAACACCCCATTTCTTTTAAGGATAATATTAAATTTATATATTATTTATATATAATTAACATATAAGTGTAATTTATAAATTTTAAAATCATTAAAAACTATATATATGTAATTTAGACATAAGAATATAATCTACATATTTGAGTAAAATTCATATATAAATAAATCAATTATGATATATAATTTACTAAATATTCACTATGATAGACGACACGGATGTCCTATTATCCACCAGGAATCATCAGATCTTTTCCTACATCTCAGCAACTCGTTCACCATTATTTGGATCCTTGTAAAGATTCATCTAATGGGAAAACATCTTCGTTGTACTCTGAATCCACTCCTTCATGTCCATCAAACTCACCAAGCCCCACTACACTTTCAATCGGAAGTTCTTCATTTGATATCATCTCATCTTCTGATAAGCCTCTTTCGGTTTGATTCGGTTTCGCCATGGTAACTTCTCTATCTTCTTCCTCTTCTTCCACATCATCTTCCGTTTCTACAGGTACTGTTTTCATTGAGTTTTTTGTTGATTTTCTTAATCTTGATGGGGTCATGTTGATTTTCTTCGGACAAGTAGTGTCGCTGATCTGCTTCTGTTCCAGAATTTTTGATGCTGCCGTTGATTTTGTTATGAATTCGAGTCTTCTCCTGCAATTTCTTTCAGAACCCAATTTCGGAATTCGAGATTTTGATTGGACCGGTTTGGGATTTTCATCCTGAGGAATTCCAAGTGTTGTTGTGTATTTACGTGGCGACATTGAAAAGCATTTCCAGGTTTCTTCAGAATTCCAATCTTGTTTCCAATCTGATGGCCAGAAAAGAGGTTCATCTGCCCTGAAATCTTCCAAATCTACAGAATCTTGACAGGTTTCCTCCTGAAATGTAACGTACGTTATACGTTCATCTGTCAATGTACTAGGTGTTGAATTATTGTAAATTGAGCTCCTACAAGATGGGCTAGGAAAACCTGATAAGAGATTATCCATTTCCAGTTCTGTATCTGGAATCAGCCTGGAATCTTCACCATCAAGATTCAGTAAAGAAACCAGAAAACTCTTCCTTTCTGAATCTGATACCTGAGATGAACAGGACGAATCAATGAGAGTGCTACCAGGCGTCGAAGAATCTGACGCATCATTGCAAAGCAATATCTTTAGCGGAATCGATCCCTTTTCTTTCCTGCAATCATCCTGGTGAGAAACGACATCCGTTATCCGAGTTCTTCTGGAAGCAACCAATGATGTCTCTTCGTCGGGATTCGCTCCTGACTTGCTTCCTTTATCTAGATAAAAATAACAACTTTCCAGAGTTAACAACCATGAAATTAGCCATTCATCCACAAAGAGATGCAAAGAAGAAGTCGGTCGATAATCCTGGAAAAACGATGAAGGGGATAGAGCTGGTGAAGATAACCACATACATTCATTATCATCATCACAACATGTTCCCTGAAAAAATTGTTCACCAGGATCAATATCACTATCCTGTTCCATTGAAGACTGGTGAAGATCAACAGCAGCTTTCTTCCTGGTTTTACAGATTGGATCCATCTTTCTGATTTGCGATCTGATTGAATCATCTTCGGCAGACTGAACTTCTAACTGATCAAAGCTCTTGTCGATCATCTTTGTTGTTGCCCGCTTTAAATCCTGACAAGAACTTGTTGAACTTGATGTTAAAAGTCACTGTTACATTGGATTAACCGATAGAAGGAAAGAACAAGCATCAGAATTTGAGGAACAATTAAAAAAAGAAAAAGAAAAAGAACCAATCAAACAATGGTAGGAAATAGTAAGGAGGCTCATCAAGACGGGCAACTGGGAAATTTTCTAACAGATTAAATCCAAGAAAGAAGAGACAAAATAAATGCCAAAGTGAGCTTTATAAACAAACAATTCTTTGCAAGAAACCACATTAGATGATTTCATCTTATATTTTTAGGGGAATGAATGATTTTGAAGGTAGTTTACTTAGCATTATAAAAATATAGGATAATTATCCATTGCCAAGTCAAAGTTTGAAGAATGTACCCACTCATGATGCATTTATTGTTTGATTTGATGAGAAAAACTTATTATAATTATGAACTCAATAAATTCATTTCAACATACAAAAAGAATCAAAGAATCTTGATTATAAATTTTTATGCAAAAAGAAGATCTCAAATGATTATGAAAAGATGAGGTCTATAACTCAGAAGATTAAAGTAAAGTATGCGACTTGTAGTATAAAGGATTAGAGTATATGGTTAATTATGAATCATGATGTCGGGATTTGAATCCTTTCTTATCTGTAACCAGTCAAAAAAGGAAAAAAATAAAAAAAATCACAATGAATAATGAATAATGAATTTTATAAATAAAGCGTTAAAAAGATATTAAAATAGGGATGGTGATATGAAGATAGCAACAATTAATATAATTAAAGGTTGACCAACCATATGAATGTAGGTCAAAGGAGAAGCTTCTCATAAAAAAAAGAGCCAAGGAAAAGGGAATTGTGGATGGCCAATGTAATCACTTATGTGGGAAATTTCCACATATTTCAAAGAAAAAGGAGTTGTGAATATGAGCCAAATAAACTAATAAATCATTCAATTGTTCCACCAATTTCTCCCATTTTCACACCATCAAAACTTACTTAATGGAGGCTCAACTCAATTCTTACACATAATATTCCAACAACTCACTTAAAATTGTATATGTATACATTTATAAAAGGTTGAAAATGTATATTAATATGTGAAAATAATTATATAATTTTATTTTTTATTGTATACAAATTTATTTGTGACAAATGTGTAAGACAATTTTCAATATTTAATATTTATGAAATTGATTTATATATAAAAATATAAATTATTTTTTTTAGAGAATTAAAATTATAAAAAAATTTAAAAGATCTGGATGAATTGTATCATGCTATTTTCAAAACTCAAACTTAAAACTTGTATTAAAATCCTTAATAATTGTGATCAATTATTTAATCATAAGAATCATATAAATTTAATCAAACCATTATTTGAAACTTTATATTAGTGGTCAATATCACTATATTGAGCTTGTAATACTTGAATTTTAAACTGAATTTACTGTTAAAAAAGGAGGGCAAGAAAAGTAGTAAGCTAATCTAAAAATCTATATTATATATATATATATATATATATATAATAATAATAATAATAAAAGATCTCGTAAATAAGGAGACATGGGACGCTAACAACCGTCAGGGCATGAACATGGGTGTACGAGAAAACGAAGACAACATGTTAGAAAACAAAACAAAAAAGAAAAACAGAATAATAATAATAATAATACCTCCATAACATGAAAATCCCAGTTGCATGTGATGTTCAAATTCAATGAATAAGCCCCCACTTGCTAAATTATTAATGGATTTTGATCCCATCATGCAAAATCCCCTCTATATGTATATATATATATCAACCTTTCTTTCTTCTTTCTTCAAACTGCAATATATCCATCCGCAAATCAAAGCAAAGCTTTCTCTTTCTCAGTTACGGAAATGGTGATCTCAGAGGAGGTGTGGCTGGGTTTTGCAATCTGTGTATTTATATGTTTGTATCTTCTGGTGGAGGTTCTTGAATCTCCATGGAGTAATCCTAACATTGTAGCTTTGTTGCTTCGAGATTCTTGCTTTCCTTCACTTGCAGAAACATCACCATCAGTGGTTGGCTCTGGTTTTAGAGCGGATGACTCATTGATGCAATTATGATTACCATATGAATCTTGGCTCCAAAGGTCTATTTTATTTGGTAGTCAGGTATTAGAATCGAAAGATCTATATACCCATCAAGAATCTATACAATGATGACATGAATTCTTTCGATTTGGTTACTTCGCCTTTTAGTATATTCCAAAATCCTTACTTAAAACTTGTACCAATTTCCTATTTCTACTTTTATAAAGTTTTAATTACATTAATAAAATTATTTTTCTCTATATTTTTATCAATTCATAGTTATCTTTTCTTCTTTCTTGATATATTTATCAATTGAGTTAACCATGAATTATTTCAAATTTGATTTTGAAATTTTTGTATAATAAATAACTCAATTTGAAATCATACGTTATTCAATAATTAGATTCATAATACCAATGCCCTCGTCCTGGTGACAAATGAGTTCCATCGTAATTTCAAATCAAATTTTCAAGTTTTTAATATTTATGATCAATTTTAGTTTCGATGAATTTATAATTTTTCTATCTTATCTCATAGTTGCCGTAATGAATGTTGGTGGATAAGGGTATAACAGTGTTATTTGATATGAAGTCAATTTATTTATTGTTGGATTTAGAAAGAAAATGGGTTATGGAAATACAGAATGGTAATAAATGCAAATGAAGTGTTTTGGAGATATGTGTCTTCTATTGCAAACGATTGGGTTATCCAAGACAAATTAAATGGTCAAGCATGCCCTGCAATTTTATTCCTTTTTGATACGAGCTTCACTCCTTTGGCAATGGGCTCATTACTACATCTGATCCAACATGTTTTTATTCCTTTTTTGTATACTTTATTTACTTTGACAGCTCATTTTTTTCCTCTGGCAATTCTATCAGAATTTGTTGTAACAAATTTAGAATATAATGCTCTAAAAGCATCCATCGTTGTATAAATGTATAATGTTGCATAACTAATAATACATCTTTAGCCTTCTATTTCTGTCACGTCCGCACACACATAGCATACACATATCATCATTACGTATGCGCCTTGTGAATTATTGATCGATTGAGTTGGTTATTTTAGAATTATTGATGCATAATTAATTAGGTTGATGAATTTTTATGCTCGATTATGTTAGTGAATAAATTAATAGGTTAAAGGTAA
>CANYBF010492304.1:0-15750 GCA_948192965.1 Dalechampia spathulata
GGGTATGAAACTCAAAATGACAAAAAGACCAAAAAATGCAACCCTAAACCGAACTCTGAACTGCACCAGGGTGAACCGGGAATGCCCGCGAAGGCAAGACAACAATGAAATGGATCCGGCTCATCCCAATCAGTCCGAGAGGCTCAAAATTTAGGGTGCGACACCTTCTCATTCTCCTTAGCAATCATAACTCTTTTATTAGGATAATGAGATACAATATGCCTCTTCCCCAAGCATTTAAAGTATCTAATTTCTCTGCTAGGAGTTAAAGAATTAGAGTTACCTCTTCCATCTTTAAGTGCATTTTGAGTAGCTTCCTTTTTAATGGCCAAACCTCCCCCTTGAGATTATGAACCTTTGTACTCTTTCTTATCATCCCTTTTAGACCATTTAGATCCCCAAGTATTATTAAAGTTCCCTTAGAACTTACTGATACTTTTACCTTACCTTTACTTATTAATCTTCATTATCAGGTCAAGCCTCTCTTTAAATGTATCATACGTGTATAGCTCATTGGCATTAGTAATTTCTTTATTTAAACCACTAAGGAAACAAGCCATGATGATTTCTTCATCCTCCTTAATATTATCCTTAACCATGCACTTCTCTATCTTTTTATGGTAGTTCTTCACACTCTTTCCTCTTTATATCAATTTATGTAACTTTTAGTGTAGTTTCCTGAAGTAGTAAGTGGGAATAAATCTATGTCGCATTGCATCTTTCATGGCTTTCCAAGTTATAATAGGTCGAATGTCCTTCTTCCTCTTATTGACGAGGAGTTGATCCTACCAAAACATAGCATAACTAGTGAATTCAATTGTTATGAATTTTACCTTCTTCTCTTTTAAATAGTTTTGGCACTTAAAGATCATCTCTACCTTCCTCTCTTATTCAAGGTACTCTTTAGTATTGTTATTTCCCTTAAATTCAGGCATCTTCATCTTGATGGTCCCCAAGTTTCCATCTATCTACCCACTAGTTGTGGTTTCTGCCTCTTCCTCTTCTTGGACATGTTGCATTGGAAACCCTCTAGTATCGTTACCTCTTACTCCTTGTAATAGTTGCAATCTACCATTACTTCCCCTTTGAAGGTTTAATGTTGGTGTGCACATACCACCTTTAGTTGCACTTGCACTTTGGTTTGCTTTTATTTCCTATAGCTCTTCAATAATAAATGTTTTGAAACTTGTAAGTTATCTATTGATTGTCTCCATGAACAATTTCAATTGAGGATCTATAATCGGTGCCTCATCTCCTTCACTATCACGTTTATTAGAGCTCAGTATAGCAAAGACACAAAGAAAATAATCCAATGGTTAGGTTAGAATGAATGCTCCTTCACATGTATACTCTCTTTTTTATAGTATTATTAATTTAATTATTTATAAAATTATTTATTGGATTCAACTCATTAATATTGATAATAATATGATAAAAAAATTAAATAATATCAATAATATTTGATACAAAGAAACAAAATTAATTTTAAAAGAATCGTTGAATTGAATAAAACTCATATTAAATTAATAAATTAAAAATAAATAAAGAATAGGAAAAAAGGATCAATAAGTTAGCAAAGGTTGTTTCATCTTGTAAAATGAAAAATCCAAAAAAAAACATTATAGAGATCAAGAAAATATCATAATATATTAAAAGAGGGAATAAAAAGTATAGAGGGAATGTTTGTTTTATCCTTCTCTCTAATTAATGGTTCTAAAATTTCAATTAAAATATTTTATGTGAGTGATTCTTTTTTATTTATTTATATTAATTTAAAAAATTTAGATGTACTTAAAAATAAATTATAAAATATAATCATTTTAATATTTTTATTTTTTGATGAAAAAAATTTATCCCTTAAAATTAATAAAAAATTAATTTTAAGATTTTATTTTAAATATCTTTAACTTATCTTTATATATATACAAATAAAGTGGATTATAAAGTGTTTATTATTTTAATGATATTAAATTTTTGAATGAGATATATAATTAAGAAAATAATTAAGTGATTAGAAGTTAAACTATAATCTTTACCGACATAATAAGTATATATTTAATAAATAATTTTTTTGTACTAATAACTTTAATCTAATTCTAGTATATGTTATAAGCAAAAATTAAAACAATACTACTAGATAATATTAAAAATTAATTTTAATATATTAAAGTATTGGATAATAAAAAAATTAGTATTTATATTTGATTTTGAATAAAACTCTTAAACTAAAATTAGTTATAAATATAAATTAAAACTATTAAATAAAATAAATTTAGATAGAAGGATAAAACAAACATTTCCCCTATACTTTTTATTCCTTCTTTTAATATATTATAATATTTTCTTGATCTTTATAATGTTTTTATTTGGATTTTTCATTTTACAATATGAATCAACAACCTTTGCTAACTTATTGATCCTTTTTTCCTATTTTTTATTTATTTATAATTTATTAATTTAATATGAGTTTTATTCAATTCAATGATTCTTTTGAAATTAATTTTGTTTCTTTATATCAAATATTATTTATGTTTTTTAATTTTTTATCATATTATTATCAATATTAATGAGTTGAATACAATAAATAATTTTATAATTAATTAAATTAATAATACTATCAATTTATTTCAGGTATGTAATACTTTTATTGATATTTATAATTTATTAAGAGGTTATCCATTACTAGGAAATGGATTATCAATATGCAATTTTTATGTAATTAGAGATAAGTAAGGAATGAGTATAATTATATTCAATTACTTGAATCTAACTCGATCCATAATCATCATATTAGCATTTGGGAATTTGAATAATTATTATATAAGCTGCACCGACTACTATTAGTATTTGGCAACTTGAATATACAAAGGATACAACAAGCTTCATGGAACAATTTCAGCAAGAATTATTAGGATAGCGTCTCGTGAAAGAGTAATTAAAACACCAACAATTGCAGCAAGTTTAAGCAGAGATGAGAGGCACATGAAATGTTCTGATATATCCATTATGGTCTTCGGTTATATACACTTCTTGCGTATGTGTTTCCTCCAGGAAGGCATCTCCGATATATTTCTTCTTTGCAAAAAGCAGTTCTAGATTGAGTTGCTCGGGTCATAGAGTGACTTGTTCTAGAGTGACCACTATCACCAGAAGCATTTGGGCCAGGTTTTGACGTGCTTCCATGCACTCCTACCTTGTTTCCTCCGTTTCTATCCTCTGCAATCACAACATCATTTCCTAACTTTCATTTCCAAAAATGATGCATAAATCGATAAAGATCATGCGCCAAGATCCGATCAGATTAATTTATAGTCCAGTAAACTAAATTTTGCAAGACTTGAAAAAACAAAAACAGGAAAAAGAAACCGTAAGTATAAAAATTCATCGTACTGGTGACGTTGGTGGCTAACAACTTGCGGGTAGCGCCTGTTGTTTGAAGGTCAAGAAAGACGATCATGGCCAACAAAAAGCAGCAGAAAATCGGATATAACAGAGCTTTCTTTAGCATTGCCGTTGCAGTTGCTGTGCTGGCCTCTTGCAGCTTGCTATAATGGTAAATGAGCCTATGTATAAATAAAACAATTCCACGACCCATTTTTTGGTGCATTTGACTCGGTATGCAGCATTCTATAGTTTCTGTTCAAGTCTTCGCCCAACTGGGGACGTCTATTGCGAAAGCATCAAATATCTAACGATTCAATGGAAGGTCACACTCGAGTCCCTTTAAACCATAAAATAATTTGTCATTCCTCTGCCGTGCAATACAAGCATTTTGTTATAGAAATGAAATGATTGGACATTCGTATAGTCTTGTTAAATTTTTTTTTTTCATTTGCTTAGTTGATTTAATCAAAACATGTCATGTCAATTAATGGTTATAACTTGTTATCTGGCTCTCTCTCTCTGATCCGGTCGCACCAAAAAACAATATTTCCGAAAAATACAAGGCAAAAGGAGGAGAAGAAGATAAAAGTCACAAAGCATGGCAAAGAAATTTTAAGGGTGTCACTAATGATATGTACATCAATCAGAATGAAACAATAAACAAGAAACCTGGTGAGGTTTTCGGGCTAGAGGTGTGCGTGGGTTGAAGAAGTCTATTAGAAAGGGCTAACTTTGCGAGCTACCTGAATCATGAATTCAGGTACAAGGCGTCTTCTTGGAGGCGCAATCGCATCTTTGGCCTGAGCTTCAGGATCACTAGCATGAACTATGGCTATTAAATCTTCAAACATCTGATCCTTCCCGCCTCTCATTGGATCCTAAATGCCATATGTTATCATAGTCAACAACTTAATATGAAGATTCAAACACCAGTAACACTACAACTATCTATCAGAAGGAAATTCTGAGTCAAGTAATTGTGTCCTTACCTGAAGAAACACATCTGTATGAGTCTTCCCGTCATATAAAATTGATTCAGCTCTAACTCCAACTCTTTGGAGAGTTTCAGCAAAATTTTTACTGCAAAAATGTTCATGTCAGCACAAGGTTTATAAAGCTGTCACAACTTGGACAGGTATCTTGTCAACTACAAGTATATATGACTTTGGCATGTTAGATGATAAAAGAAGTTTGAAGCTGAAAATGAGCAACGTCTAGTTGTGTCAGTATCCTGATTTCACGTCAACTGTAGAGAAGCACAAGAGAGCAACACATACATGCACTTTGACAAGATATCAGGTAAGGTAGCTTAACTTTCTTGACTACCGAATACTAATATCATTCATTCATCCAGAAATAACATTAACACATTATATATGAAATTTCCATAATATGAAGTCGACAACAGCGTGTAGAATTGTGATCTGTCTTGCATAACATAAAGTTGGTATTTTCCTTAAACTAGATGAATGCACAGAAAATCGAATTATATTTTATGAACGATAATTGAAAACAGCATATCCCATTACTCATACCGAAGTTGCATAGGCCTTATAAAAATGGAAGTAGAAGGTATATAGAAACAATTTCTTCATACAGGAACGCAACTAACCTGGCATCTGATGGAATAGAATAATCTGCAGTACCATGGAAAAGAACAATGGGAGGTAGGAGAGAAACCGCATTTTTCAAGTTGGGATTTTGTACAATTACTTCTGGAGAAAATCTTTGCAAAGATTCTTCTCCTTCCATTATACTGCATGATAATTTGGAAATGATGATTTTATTAGAAAAAAAGAATAAGAGCCCAATAGACAATACAGAAAGAAAAAAGAAGCGTATGTAAACCGAACCGTTAATGAAGAAATGTACCTTAGAAATATTGAACGGTACAAACCACGACTATGGAAGTAATCCACCAAGTTACACAAGTTGTACCTATATAAAAATGCTTTTCATAAGTGAAGTACAAGGATAATTCGGACTTCAGAAGAGTAATTAACAAAAACGAACCCTCCTGATAGACCAAAATAAGCCTTGATCTGGGAAACACTCCAACTGGTGCTTTCTCCTTCACTGGCCTCGTTGATTGCCTGGTCCACAAGAGCACAAGCAGCAATATGTGCACCAGCTGACTGTCCCATTAAGTAAATCCTACCAAAAGAAAGCATAAACATAACAACGTCAATAAGATTCTGCAATCATGATAAATCAGGTTGAGAAAGTAAAGGACAAATAAAGTTCATCTTACTCATTTGGATTGCCACCATACTGAGCAATGTTGTTGCACACAAAAGAGATTCCTTGTGAAGCATCCCTCACCATGTCACTCATTGTTCCCTGAGGAAAATTTCTGCATGATTCAAGTCAGTTCCAATCAAGATCACACTACACCATTTCAACAGATAGAGATTGAACATGCGTTGCAGGACAGAGATAGTTTAGTCAGTACTTTTTTTTTGTGTGGGTTGGTCAATTAAACAAGCATTTCACAGATAAGAATAAATATAAATAAACTCAAATCAAATCAGTGTATAGCAAAGATGGAAACAACCGAGAATCCGGTGGGATAAATTCATTACAGAACATATCCAGAACAGAGCTTTTACTTTACAACATAGGATCTTCCAGGCATAAAATATAGCTATAACCTCAAATGCAGTCACCTGTAGTCTATGCAGGCTACTATGATATCTCTTTCTGATAACTGCTTTCCTAAAAGAGAACCCCATGCTTTATATCTGCATCAACATAAAGATCTCCTCAAAACTTTGCAAGGAAATACAAGCAGGTACAAAAATGTTAAAGCTGTGAGTTTGATCTTTAACTCAGTAGAGGTTTCATAAACTCATCACTCAAACTTGACTCATAAAATTGTACAAGTTTATAAATCATGAATAATATATTATTTGATATGTAAAGTACCAATTTATTAGTATTAAATTTTATACAAATAAATATATATTTTATACTAATTGTAAAAAAATTAAATGATATTTTGCCATTAAATTTAAAGTTGCAATACAAGTACTTGATTTTATAACAAATAGTAATTTATATTTTATGATAATATAAGTATGAGAAACTCATAGGATTGTAAAATTGTAAAACTATTCATAAGTTTATAAAATTTTGTTTTTATAGACAAGCCAACTTGTTTGATGTAAAAAACATTTGCTTATGCAACTAAAGAGGTCTAACAAGATGTTGCTTCAGATTACTCATTTCCAAATTCAATAATGTCGGAATAATCACCTCAACAATTAGAATTATAAACAGTGTTTAAATGAAAGAAAGGAGTAGTCACCCAATAATCCACGCTCCACCTGTTATAAATGCAACAACTGGCTTTGGCCCGTCACTATTTTTTGGTAGATATAGATCAAGCCTGCATGAGAGGATTATCTTCTCTGATCATGCGACCAAACCATACTCGAGGAATATGAACTTATCAGATAGAATCCAAAACAACCTACCTATTTCTTGGTTGATCCCCGTAAACTATACTTCTCAGAACCTGTTTGGAGAAGAAATAGTAATATCCAACTGCAAAACATTAGCAGACCAGTTATGCTCCAATAAAGTTTGTAGTACATGAGATATTTATGCATAAAAGAGCTATAGATGTGTGTAATATAGACCACAGGAAAGCATGTTTTAGAGATTTCATTTATGTTACATGTTGGACTTCGCTTTGGTTCAGCAGTTGTGTCCATGGTAGTTTTGCAAAGGATTACAGTTTATTACAGACCTTGAATAAAACCTGGAAGAAGCATAAAAGAATAGCAACCAAGGGCCATAAATCTCACAATCCATCTGTAGCCTACCCTGAATGAAAATGAATGATCAGGAAGCAGTTACAGCTTAGATTGAAATGATTAGGAAGCAGTTACAGCTTTAGATTAAATTCAGAAAGCATTTCCAACAACACGTTAAATTCCCAGAACCATGAAGCAGACAGAGAAAAACAAAAACGTATCTAATTTCACTGCCCACTTTACAGCAAGTGAGAAACCTTCAAGAACGTGTTGGCCACCATGTTAGTTTGAAAGTCTAATTCTTCCAAGAAATGCAAGGGAAATGCTCCGGACAAAATCCAATACCCCCACCTAACAACTCTTAAAAATATCTGATATTGAGCAATAAAATCCTCTCTCTAAGATGCTACTATAAATAAGACGGTAGCACAGCTGCCCAGAGCAGTTTTGTCTTTGACATGACAGAGATGATATATGGATTTTTTAAGGAAAGCCATATGAAGATTTGGGGAGTAAAACGTTACATGAATCACATATCATTGAATTAACGTCTCTGTTAAAGGAGATTCTAATATATAGAGCAGCGATTTCGTAAAACTGAGTTCTGACCTAAGCAAAACCAAATCTAGGATGCAACATCAAGCACTTCAAAGCCACTTACGAAAGCACATTTCACTGAGCTTGAACTTACTCACAAATTTGGAAAGATCATTAGAACAGCATAAGAAATTCTTAACGTAAGCCCGTTCTTGCAACAAGTCCATTACAGTAGCCATGATATGCACCCATTCATACAAATAAACCAATCCCAGAGTTAACATCAAAGTAAACATTCCTGTTGCTTCACCATTTGATATTTACCCTTCTAAAGGTGGTGGCATTTGGAAAGCTAATCATCCACAAAACATCTCTTAACAGTTCTGTATACTATAATTCCATTAAATTACTTAACATCACCATTTTAAACTTGACGTAATATCCAAATTCAACAAAAAGCACTATCAAACTAATCTGAAGATCAATACCATAAAAACTCAGACCATAACATAAAAGAAAGTTCTAAGGCACCACGAATTATTTCAATCAAAATATCTATTTAGCGTAAGGTGCATATAACTAGCAGATCAGAAAAGCATTTCTAAAAGGTCCCCTGGAAATCTATCCGAAATTCCAATTCAAGCATATTTAAAAATAACCAAGGAAACCATCTAAAAGAAATGAATTTGATCGTACCCAAGATATGTTAAAAGCTTGAAACTCAATCTAGTAACAAGAAAAGTCTCAGCAGCAGCATGACCCACTTCACGACTAATGGATTGGGAGCGAGGAGTGCCACTGTTACTGCCTGAAAAATCATCATTACAAAAAGGAAGGAAAGAAGCTTTCATAAGCAACTCGTCACCGTCGCTGCTGATGATAAAAATTGAGAGAAGAATTAGTAGTAGTAGTAGTAATAGTATTATTGGTGATACAAGTACCTGCAAAACTGGGTTTTCTTGACAAAAGAGGCTTAGTTGTAGAAATGTTAGTTTCTTCATCATGAATTAAGAATCTGGCAGTTGGGTAATCAAGATTAAGAGCATCTTGTTTCAATAACATAACAGAAAAGTCAGGTGGGTGAAAACAGGAATTGGGTATTGACTCTTTTGATGAAGATTGTTCTACAGTTAACGGGAGCACTGGATTTGGAGAAGGCATCGTTCAAAAGACAAAGCTAGATAACATATATAAAAATAGTAAACAAAGTGTCGTTGGATTTGAATGGAAGATGAGAAAAGTGAAGTTGAAAGGAAAAAGAAGGAAGAAACAGGTAAATTAGAGGTGATCAGAATGAAATGGAGGGAGAAGAGAGAAATGGATGGAGAGTTTGTTTTGGTTGGTTGGATTTGTGATTTGGAATTGGTCGTTTGGATTTTGTCGTTTTATTGGGGGGAGTTTGGTATTCTCAGAACTGGCCTCATCTTTTTATTCTTTATGAATTCAAGATGATTAAACAAACTAAATAATCAAATAATAGAAAGACACCTTTAACTTTATATTCATATAATATGTTGTTTCAATAGGACCAAATGACAACCTTCAATAGATTTATACTATTCAGAAATTTCACATATATACAAATTTGTGTTCTTTTTCAAAAATATCATTTTAAAAATATATCATAAATTTGTAATATAATATTATATATTCAAAAATTATTTTAATATATATTAAGTATTTAAAATTTAAAATATATATTTTTAATATTAATTTAGAAAAATGTATTTTTATACTCATTAATCTCAAATATATTTTCATAAAACATGTGTATCATATATTAAAATGATTTTATTTAAGATTTTTAAAAATATATGATAAATATTTAAAAAATTTATATTTATCAAAAGTTTAAATCACAAATTTTTTAATATTAATTTTAAAAATAGAATTTTTATATTTTAATCATCATTAATTTCAAAAATTCACTTTTTATATTTAAAATCTTGATAAAAAAATTTAAAAAATAGACAAATTAACAAATCTTATTTTATAATAATTATTACTTCTAATAAAATAAGTTCATCAAACAAGTTAAAAATAATAATTAATTATATAAATTAAAATTTTTTTAAAAAAACAAATCAACTTATAATTAATATAAAACATAAGCTAAAAATAAAAGATGATGTTTCTATAAGAAAAAAAAAAGTAAAAAAACAGTATTTTTGAAATTAAAAAATTGGAAAAACCCAAATTTATAATTAGTTTTCCCCACCCTGTAATTTAAATAAAGCCAATGTTATAAATAAAAATAATGTACATTAAGCATGGGCTCAACAACATCTAAACCCAATATTATCTACGGAGGCTCCCATAGATAATTATAAAAGGAATAATTACAAAATTACTAATTTTTAACTTTACATTTTTAAAAATACCAATTCAAAAATATTTTTTTATATATTTAGCAAATTTTCATTAAAAATATATTTTATATTTTTTTTAATTTTATCTACTTTTTTCTTTTTCTCGTATATCTTTCTTTTTCTCATCAATTTCTCATATTATCTTTTTTTCTCATTTTTTTTATCTTATCCTTTCTTCTTTTTTCCTTTCGTTTTTTTTCTTCTTCTCTTCTCATTTCATCTGATTCTTCTTGTTCTCTCCTGATTTTCTTTTCCTTCTTTCTTCTTTATTCTTTTTTAATCTTATCTTCTTTTATAACCTTCTTATTCTTCTTCTTTCTTAATCTTTTTTTCTTTGTTCTTCTTTCTTTGTTCTTCTTTCTTAATCTCCATCTTTTTTTTTATAACCTTCTTATTCTTCTTCTTTCCTAATCTTTTTTTCTTGTGACATATTCTCTCTCATCTTCTTGAAAATTACTATTTATAGCTTCAAAACAAGATATGTTCGATAATCCATTACATGTGATTCAACTTGATTATTTCTTTGATGATTTTTAGTTAGTGAACATTTAAAATCTGAAGTTATGTTTGATTTTATTTTAGTGTCATTTTATTTTTTTTATTTTTGTAAATATTTTTGTTTGGTATTGGGGTTTTTCTCGAGAATTTAGTCTAAAATAATTGTAAATGCCATGCTTGAAACCGTTTGGAATATATTAATTAATTATGAGAACTTAGCTGATTTTATCTCTAGCCTTGTTGTTAACAAATTAATAAAAAAAAAAGATAATTTTGTTTGACTTTTCCAGGTATTTTATCCTTTTCTTTTTCATAAATTTTTAAATTTAAGTTCTATTAATGCGAAAGTGATTTTGGATTGTTATGAAAAAAGATGTTGGGATTTTGAATTCTATGAAAAAACATGATATTGAGTTTAAGATAACCGAAGGTGATTTAAAATTATTTGAAGGAAAGTGGTATATTGAAGAGGTGAGAATTGGTTGCTACTGTATTACCTTTACCTTATCTGTACCTATTAATCTTCTTATATAACTACATTTTAATTTGTGTTTGATTTCTTTTTTAGTGAATGAAAATAATATTCTTTATCTGGGTTCAAAATTGGTTCCATATATTGACTTAGCACACCATTGGAGATCATTATAATACCAGTTTACTTTGTGAAACTTACGATTTAATGAACATAGTTTTGATTGTTTCTTGTTATGGGTATCATATGCATTCCAATCGTAAACTAGATTACAGAGGTAATACTTCCATAAATAAAACCAATGAAATTGTTGTATTTAACTATAGTTTTCTAGTGATAGATGTACTTTTTTAATGAAAATAATACATTAATCATGTAACTGGAGCATATTCTTATGAACATGCATTATCAAATTCTTTACGAGTGCACTTTGCTTTTGTATTTTAGTTTGTTCATAGCTCAGTTGAAAGGTTCGTGGGTGTACATCTGATGTCAATTTAAATAATTTTGTATATCTTTTTATTTTTTGTACTTTTTTGATATAGTTATTATATCCATCTTATAAATCTTTTGTATACCTATTATATATCTATAGTAAAATATTACGTATCAAAATTTACATTTTGTAAAATATATTGTAAATACCTGTATCTTTGATTTTTTGAACTTGTAAAAAATATAATTTTATAAACATTTTATATACCAATTATATACTTCTTGTATACCTATTGTATACTTTTTATATATCAATTGTATACGTGTAGTAAACCTTTTATGTACCTGTTGCATACTTTTTGTATACTAATTGTATACATATAGTAAACCTTACTTATCAGAATTTATGTTTTGTAAAATATACTATGAATACCTGTCTCTAATTTTTTGAACTCATAAAAAATATAATTTTGTAAATCTTTTGTATATCTATTGTATACCTGTTGTATACTTCTTATATACCAATCGTATACTTATAGTAAACCTTATGTATTAGAATTTATGTTTTGTAAAATATATTATAAATACTTATATCTCAAATTTAAAAAATTAATTTATAAAATTTAAACTTTTGAAAAAGGTATCATTATGAAAATATAAAAATATATATTTCAAAAATATGAAATTTAAAAAATTAATTTAAAAAATTTAAATTTTTTGAGAAAAGTATCATATATGTAATACGTATTGAAAAGATTTGAATCGTATATTTGGAAATCAAAATTGTAAATTATAATTTTTAAAATATTAATTTAACATAATATACTTTCATATTTTAATAATTTTCAATTTTAAAAAATATTATTATAGGAAGTAATATATTATATATTAAAAATTTAAAATAAAAAAATATCGAAAATAAAAAAACTACAAAATATCCTTTATTATTAAAAGATAAAAATATTTTTTATTATTAAAAATTATTTTTATAAAAAAATAATAGATCTAAAAGAATTTATTATTAAAATCAAATTTTTAAAAAATTTTACATATTTTTTATGAATATATAATTTATTTTAATAATTTTTAATTTTAAAAAATATTTTTATAGGAAGTAATATATTATATATTCAAAAATAAAAAGTTAAAGAATATCAAAATTGAAAATATTTTTTATTATTAAAAATATTTTTATTATAAAAATATTTTTATAAAAAATGGTAAAGTAGTGGGAAATATGAATTTTATTTAAAATTTAAAAATTATATTTTTTATTGATAATATTATGAAATAATTTAAATTATATTTATTTTATGTAGTTAAATTTGATTAGGAGTGTATTTAGTTGGTAAAATCTCATGATATTTTGAATTGATATTTTCCTATTTTAAGTTGATATGATATTTTAAAAAGCTTGGTATTTTTGAAAAAAAAATAAACGTTGGCAAAGTTAAAAAAAAAACCTTTAGCACCGGTTAGTTTTGAAAATACCCCATTATAAAATTACACCAAGTTTTTACTTTGTGTTTTTAAAAATTTAAGGTGAAAATTTTTTTCTCAAATCTACCTAATTTTAATTAAAAATACATTTTTTTTACTTTTATTTTACTTTTATCTAATTCTCTTTAATATATCTTCTATTTAAAATGTTTTCAATTTCTCATATCTTTTATCATATCTCATTCTTTTTTTCTTCTTATCTAATATATATCTTTCTTTTTCTTCTTCTCTCATACTTTTTTTTCTTTTATTTCATTTTTCTTTCTTCCTTCTTTTTCCTAGATTTACTATCTTCTCTTTTTTTTTTCTTTTTCTTCCTTTTCATTTACAATTCTTTGAATTAGATGTATAATCTTCTTTCTTCTTTTTTATTTTCTTCTTCTTAGATTTATAATATTTTTTTTCATTTTTTTTTATTTTCTAAATCTATTATCTTGATTTTTAAATCTAAATCCAAAATTCCTATATCTAATAGAAAGTGGTACCAATGCGATCACTTGGAAAGAATAGTCAGAGAATAACAACTGCTCTGATAGGTAGGTATATCGAAGGAGATAATATTTGTTTCAAAAATTTTGATAACGGGTTGTCATTTATGATATATGTTTTCTTCTTATTATGCAAATTAGATGGCTTCTGTATTTGTTTTTTTTTTCATCTCTCCCTTTTTATGATGTTCATCATAGCTGATAACTTTTTGTAGCCATCAATTATTGCAGATGCTCTTAGGGTATCTTCATCAATTTTAACTTCAAGACTAGCTGTAAATAATGTTATTTGTGCAATGTATTTTACCACATTGTTTACCTTGGCATCTAACATCCCTCCTAAGACTTCGATCACTAATGGTGTGCAACATTATACTTTCACATTTGATGTTTTTCTTTTCAATTGCCTAATTTTTCTTTTTATTTAGTTCTCTCTTCAACAATGCTATTATGATTGATTTTATCATTGAATTCTAATTAGCTTCCCCTATTTTCACTCATATGACCATACACAATCATTGAAGTCTAATTAGCTCCCTTTATTTTCACTCATGTGTAGTTTAGTTTGGTGATATTATGTCCTAAATTTAATCACTGTATGTTGAAATTTTTTTGATGATTAATATAGCATTTTCTTTTGTTAAGGAATATTTAGTTGCATTTTTTTATTTGATTGCTTGTTTATTAAGCTTGCATGTCACGTCTTCCGACTACGTAACATGCTCCCGTAGAATGACTATTAATTTTCTAATCAAGAAAATTAATAATTATCCTACAAAGGATCTCATACATACCGTAAAATATAACCTACTAAGATTCTTTTACAATTATTCAATCCATTTATTATTTTATAATTACACACTATATTTATAACAAACACACATTCATCATTTTACATTTATTTAATTTGTCCAACTACCTTATTTGACTGCCAGAGTTCTTCATTTAAATAGTTGCACGATAATTTATAACAATAGAAGTCCGTAGAAATACTTTAAACAATTACCAACAAAAAATATTGATTTGTCCAACCGCTTTACTGATGTTCCGATTCGGCAACCTTGCTTGATCCTACGTTTATAAATTGACAAATGCTGAGAATAAACTCAGTGGTGCTAGTTAAAAAAATATATAAAACATTTACATGTCATAAAATGATCATGCCAGAAAATTATTATGTCCAACATACCAAATAATAAACATATTTTATCTTCATAACATGTCATAAACATATACAGTATTTAACATGACTATGATCACATTTTAATTATAATTATTACATAAGTACAGTTGTGTTATTTAATTATGTAATGAAATCTGATCATAATATATCATATGACATGAATTATGAATAATGCGTATATGAGAATGCATTTATGCTATGCACTCTCCCTCTTATTCCTCATTTATCATTTTCATTAATGCACATATACTGGGTCTTCCATTATCCTTTAATTGTATATCGAAACATATGAGCTCATTTAAATTCAATCTCATTCCATTTATCTCGTAATAACATATTCTTTTATTTCCGGAGAAATTTATATCATATTGCCCAGCGTGATTATTTAACATTTTTCTCATATCACATCATATCTATTTTCTCCTTATACCACCATGTCATGTTATGATTAATGCTTATGTTCATAATAAATATAAAATGCATAATTAAATTAAATTAGTGTGATGCTATTGTATTACCAAACTTTCATTCCGGTGATCATTTAATGATCAAGAACTTAACATAATCTAGCACAAACCTGGTACGTCTTTTCCCTTGTTAATATTCCTCGGAGACACGTGTATATTTTCCACTGATTTACTTATTCCAAAACCAATATTAATCTTTTATTAGAATTTTAGTTTATTATCTTATTATATATTTTTAACATAAATCAATAATAGTTATAAATCATCTCTAACATAACTTATTTAATTCATACATCATTTTTATATTCTTTATCTCAGCCTAAACTAACTTCTTCATTTTTATAAATATTTATTTTAGATAAATACTTTAAAATTGTTATCACCCAATTTTGTAATTTATAGGAAAACCTCAAGCTATACTTATCTTTTTATATAATAAAATACCCATATTAAAAACAATTTATATAAATAAATCATTAATTATTTAACGTAAATTCTATCATGTCGAAAACAAATTACATAATTATCTAAAATTAATTTTGAACTTAATTCCATAAATTCACTTTTACCATTCTTACCATTTAACCATTTTCTAATTAAAAGTTAAATTATTCACATAGAAAACTTTAGTCTTTAAAACAAAATGTACTTTTTCATAA
>CANYBF010492403.1:0-35808 GCA_948192965.1 Dalechampia spathulata
GAATGTCTTATGGAAATCATGTTATATGAAATGAATGATATGTGAATTGTATGGTACATATGATAAAATTATGATGTCTGCATATGTTTATTTGACATCATGGCATTAAGCAAAACATATCATGTCATGCAACATAAATTGACATATGCACATTCATGACATGACATGGAGAAATAAAGGGGAAAGAAAATGAATGAATGAAAGAAAATGATAAAGGAAAAGAGGTACGTGGCATTATGAAATGAATTGAATTCCTATGGGAAATGAATGGAAAGGAAAAAGAAATGAATGTAAAATGGGTTCCAATACGTTGAACCATAGTATGATATGAAATGAAATGTAAGACCCAGTACCAAGCACGCAAATGATATAAAATGGCCCAGAATGTAAAAATGGGCAATGAAACGAAATGAGATGATACAGAAAAATATGGGAGAATGCATAACATGAATGCATTCTCATATACAACATAAATCATGAATTTTATGATGATGATTTATTTGTTATGATGATTAACGATAATGTGCATATGCAAATTGATCATTAATGATATACATTCCATGATATATTTGTGATGGTGTCGAGGATGATAATTAATTAATGCATTTATATGAATCATGATGATAATAATGATATTTTAAGTATGTGGATCATAATGATGATATGCCTAATGCTTATGAAAATCATATGTCAATATACAACGGTGATGTTTAGAAGTAAATTTCGGAAATGATTACATTGGAAAAATTAAAATTAGAAAATTCTATGATTTACATGATCTATGATACATGAATGAACAAAATTTTCATATGTTATATGTTAAAGCACCACTGAGTTTTATACTCAACGTTCGTCATTTGATAGACGCAGGTTTACAGATGATGGCGAGCACGGATTTCCCAAAGGACCAATTCAGCAGAAGTTTTCTCTTAGGACAAGAATTTGGTTGGGGACAAGTAAATTAATTAACTAATTTAAATTAATCTGTAAGGCTGTAAACGTAAAATAGTAACACAAGGACTAAAACTTCCGTAAATCTCAGAACGGCGTACCATTATTTAATAAACAGGTAAACACAAACATAATATAAATATATAAAAAAAATTCATAGAATCCCTTGTCGAGTAATTAGTGGTTTTCATGTATTGGAGATCATTAATTCTTTTACGGGCGCATGTCGCAGTGTAAAGGCGTGACATTAATTACATGAATAAATATCATAATATTTCATTTATCACATTCTATAAAATATATAAATAAAATATAAATATAAAATATCTATTATGCTCCTCTACCTGTGACAATAATAATGTTTGATTTAGTTGTTGGGAGATAATCGACAGTAACTTTTTTATAGCTTTTTCTTAATCCATTTTCTTTTTCTTAATCATTTTATCAATTCTGAAAAATTATAATTAATAATTATTTTAAATTAGAATCAACACAATAAATTTTTTCAACATTCACAAAATATAAAATATATTTTAAAAATTAATTTAAATTAATTATAATTCAATATAAAATTTTTAAAAAATATTAAAATTTCTACATCTTTTATATATTTAAATGGAACATAGTATATTCTTTGTAATTTTTTAAGTTACGTATTAAAAAATAGTATATAATTTTTTGATAAATTTTACATAACAAAATAAATATAATAAATAAAATTCTTAAAGTAAAATATACCATTAATGATTATTTTAAATTTTAATAAATACATCTAATAAAATTCTGCTAAATATATTATCTTTCTCAACCATTCATTATCAACCATTAGTTATCAACTAATAACAAAAGTTACAGTTATCAATTACACTAAAAAGACATTAATCTTATATATATATATATATATATATATATATATATATATCAACCTGAATATGAAATTAAATAATTAAATAAAAGAATTTGACTAATATTTAAAGTCATGAATTTAATAAATGTAAATTTTAACAAAATTCTACATCATAATTATTGGGATTTTATTGTGCTTTTTTAATTAATTTTTTCAAAAAAAAAACTCTCCTTCTTTAATAGAATTGTAACAAATTTTTATTTATTCCATTTATCAAGCTTCGATATAAATGAACAAACTTATCAATAATAAAATTATATTATAGTCTAATGATATAAATATTCTCCAGAGAGTTTTAAATAGATATGGGTGATTTACGACCTTTACCACAACGATGTTGTCCATAGATCAAATTATTTCATGTATTTCATGTATTGGATTTCATTTGACTGTCTACAGCTCCATTACATATGTTCGGGGTAGAAGTTTTGTATAAATATATCATCATGCTATTAATTATTTTGATTTTATATTTTAAAGTAATTGTATTGGTAATTTTCTTTATAGTAATTGTAATATACATTTTGCTCCAAAAATTATTAATAAATTTCAATTTTAACATTCATTCAAAAGATTTATTGATTTTTAATATTTTGTATCATAAAAAATATAAAAATTGATATTTTTAGTAGAAACTAAAACAAATATAATGAAATATAAAATTTTATTAAATAAACTTTAAAAATTTGAATGATTTATACAATGAATCATCAAAGAATTATGAAATTTTTTTAAAAATATATGAGATAAAAAATTATATAATTATTATAAAAATATTGTATTATATAATTTTTTAAAATATTCATTTAGTTTTATTTCATAGAAATCTATAGGAAGATATTTTGGATACCAAAATTAATCTAAAAAATATTTTAATCAACTTTTAGATTAAAAAAAAAAGAAAGATAATGTAATTAAAGATGAGTATTAGTTTATTTGATCGATTTTTATGAAAAATTTAAATTAAATTGAATAAATGAAAAATCAAATTTATAAAATCAAAATCAAACTAAAAATGTTGAAATTGAATAAATCAAATTGAAAATGTTAAAAAGCAAATAAATTCAAAAACGAATCCAAAAAAATCAAAACTAATTCATATCTTTTAAAAATCAAATATATCAAAAATTGTACCATACCAATCAAAATCATAAATTGATCTAAAATTACATCATTTAAAACATTAATATAAAATATTATTTTATATTCAAATCGAAAATTGAAAATCAAAAAATTATAACATCAAAATTATCAAATATGATTGATTTGATGGGTTTTTAAAATTTTTAATAATTTGTACTCACTTGCATGATTTACCTTTTAAATTTCAGTTAACTTCTGCTTTTGTAACGACATGGTTGTTGATATGTCGACTTCGGTGCCACACGCAAAAACAAAAGAAAATGACAAATCAAGTAATTCCAATTCTTGTTTTTATACTCTATACTAACAGCAACTGTGAAGCATGCGACCATCCAGCCAGCTCCAAAGATGATAATAACGAAAAGAAAATAAAAGAAGAAGAGTTTCGAAAGCAGATCTTCAGCCATGTCAAAGAGCAGCTCACAGCTCATAACCTGCAAAGGTGACCAGCATGTTGTTAGTGAAGTGAATTAGATTATAAAATATGCTTGTCAAGTATTTCATTTGATGACAATTTGTTGCTTTTTAATTCTTCAGCTGCAGTTATATGGGGAATCGGGAAGCCACTCGAAGTGGAAGAGATTCAGGTAGATCCACCTAAATCTTCAGAAGTTAGAGTTAAGATGCTATGTGCTAGTCTTTGTCACACTGACACCTCAAGGGCTAATGGGTTTCCATTTGTGGGTACTCTCTTTTCAAGTATCATAAATTTTTTCAGAACTAAATGTCAATTTCTATCCTGTTTTCTTTTTGGATTAATTTTTGCATCTTGATTCAGCCACTTTTCCCAAGAGTTTTGGGGCATGAAGGTGTAGGGTGAGCTGTTTTTCTTATGTATGTATCAGCAAAAACAAGTTCAGTTGTATGTATTTGTAAGTAGTATGATATGTGTTGTGAACTTGAAAGGGTGGTGGAGAGCATTGGAGATAAAGTAGATGGGCTCAAAGAAGGAGATGTGGTAATTCCAACTTTTATCACAGAGTGCCAAGAATGTGAAAATTGCAAATCAAATGAGACCAATCTGTGTTTAAGACACCCAGTTAATTTTACTGGTCTAATGCCAGACGGTACTTCAAGAATGTCCATCAAAGGCCAAAAGTTGTACCACATGTTTTCATGCTCCACATGGTCTGAGTACATGGTCGTTAGTTCCAATTATCTTATCAAAATCGATCCAAGCATACCTCTACCTCATGCAAGTTTGGTATCTTGCGGGTTTTCAACTGGGTTTGGAGCAGCTTGGAAGGATGCCAAGGTTAGAGAAGGGTCAAGTGTGGCTGTTTTAGGACTTGGTGCTGTTGGACTAGGGGTATGGTTAAGGTTTCCTCTTTGATTTTCTTGTTATGTTGCCATTATCATTTTAAAATGTGTTAAGTAATTGCAGGCGATCGAAGGAGCAAGAATGCAAGGGGCAACTACGATAATTGGTGTAGATAAGAATGGGAAGAAAGAAGAGAAAGGAAAAGTTTTCGGGATGACTGACTTTATAAACCCAGAAGAATCTGATGAATCCATATCACAACTAGTGAAAGATATTACCGATGGGATCGGAGTAGACTATTGCTTTGAGTGCAGTGGTGCTCCATCCTTGGTCAATCAAGCCCTTCAAGCTACTAAAATGGTACTTTTAGATATATCTTTCCTATTAATTTTGTACCTCCCAAATTATAATTGAATTTTGGAATGCATTAAAAGTGGATGCTTAGTATTTGATGATGTTTAGCAGGGAAAAGGAAAAGCAATTGTGGTAGGATCAGGAAGCCCAATTTTGGAGATTGAATTTTACCCACTTCTGACCGGAAGAACTCTGAAAGGGTCCGTTTTTGGAGGGCTGAAAGTGAGTTCCGATCTTCCTGTAATTTTTGAGAGATGCAAAAACAAGGTGTGGTTATAATATCTTCGACACGTTATCTATTACTGATGAATGAAAGTGATACCACTATTAAGTAAATCTCAATCCGCTTTTGTACAGGAATTCCATCTTGATGATATTATAACCCATGAGATCACTTTGCAAGATATGGACAAAGCATTTGAGCTATTGAAGCAACCAGATTGTGTAAAGATTCTCATCAAGATCTAATTGTCTCTAGTTTTAAGCAACTGTCCTAATCAGGATCTGTAGTTACCAATAAAGTGAGGTACGTATAATTTTGTGCTTGAAAATTGCCCTCAACGGGATTTCGAGTTCCCATGGCTGATAAAATCTCAATTCCCATTATAAATTCTGAAGATCTTAAGGAAATGTGAAGAGAAAGCTAGTTCACGATGTTGCTATAACGCTATGGATACAATATTGCATGCGGATTTAAACATTTTTTTAGAAAAAGAACTCCATTAAGAACAGTGTCAAGCAGATAGTTACATATCTTCGAAGGGTATGTGTTGGAATTTGTCTTAAAGAAACTTGAACAAATCTCACATGGTAGCTTCCACCTCAGGATCAGTTTCGACAGGCACGGTAGGTGTATTATTTCCACCTCTCAAACGCGAGGACACATTGTCAATGGCAGAATTCAGCTGCCTGATTTTTGCATTCAAGGTCTGTCTGGTCTTCTGTTTTTCAGGAAGCGAAAATAATAAATGTCATACGAAATTCCTGCGGGCAGCGAAGATGCATGAAGCGCACATACCAAATAATATAATGCTATTACCTCTAAACCTTCATCATAATAAATTGGTCGTCTAGCCTTACGGAACCCATATTCATCTTCATTTAGCAGGGATCTTCTGATCTGCAAAAATAATAACAGTAATAATAAATTAATAGAAGTGACAGAATCAATTCTGGAAACATAAACCAACCATCTCAAAAGATCTCATAAGATATGGAACCTCAAAAGTGTAACGCAACAGAAAACAACGCCACCGATCACCGGACTTATTCAACAGTAACGTATTCCTTCTGTCCATTTCAAAATTATTCACTCTATATGTTTATCAAAATTAAGAAAGTAATTTTATTGATGTGGTAATTTACTAAAGTACCATTTTGTAACAAGTGTTCAAGTATTCGAATAAAGTTTGAAGTATTAGATGAGGTAAGGTTGATATTGGACAAACAATTTTTAAAAGTGGACAAGTAAAAGTAGATGGAGGGAGTAATATACTATGAAAAGGTAAGTACTTCGGAATTTAAAGTGACACCACTGCGCATCAGGTCCAACAAAAAATTATTTATTGCAGAAATCTATAGCAAGAAATGCCAGTAACATCTTATGCTGCCAATTGAAGCGCTGGAGTGGTGATCAACTTAAAAACGATATTTAGCATCATATCACAGTGTCCTCCATAATGGAGAATCAACCAACGAAATGCTATTTAACAGAAGTCATGATTCAATAGCTTTCAACATTGTAATCATAGAGTAAGCAATAGGAAAGCTCCTAGCGCTAATTGTAGCAAAAAACTCAACATGTGGACTCTAGTTATTAAAATGCATAGACAGAGACATCCATCTGCATGATTCAAACATGCAAGGCTCAACCTGATGTCATGAGTTGTAGCAAGCGTTTAAACAAGTAGCAACTGATGATTTGATGTTTCCCTTCAATATGATGCAGTTAAATTGAGGAAAAAATTTGCATTACTAAGCTGTCACCTGACTTTTCATCCTTGCAGATCCTTGGTAGTTGACAAAAAACTGAAGTATTTAACACAAAAATTAATAAAGGCTATAGCAAGATACTAAGATGACTCTTAACCTGAGGAGCAAAAACATAAGCTAAAGTTCCAAATATGGCGCCTCCTACAAGAAAACCAGCCACAAAATCATTGCCACCACCCCTGCCGCCAGGTCTGCAGACAAAAGAGGAAAGCATAAAATCATATCAAAAATCATAAGCACTAAGCAGGCCACAAAAACATAATTACCATTTAAAACATTCAAAGGAAGAAATGATCGAATGTATCAATCATCTATCACTTGATCATATAAAAAATAGTAGCTAAAAACCAAGAAAGAAATGATTGCATAGCTAGGAATACAGTAACCACCCCAGCAAATATCTCATTTCAAAACTCAGATTGTTATAATACCCTTGGACGTCTTTCATATAGAAACTAGTGAGAAAAACATACTTGTAGTCTGCACGAACTGATAAATTGCGGTTGGTTCCCATCAGGTTTACGTTCCTTTGAACTATCAATCTGGGTGTTTTTCCAAATAAATGTGACTTATAGGAGCAAAGCTCACGCAGCTTCAGATCAAATCCTCCTTGAAACAAAGATAACATCAATATTGTCAATCCAACTCTCTTCAATCAAAAGAATGCCATGAATGCTAGAAATCAATATTTATTTCGAAGCAAAAATGTTGTTCAAAAAAATTTTGAGAGAAACGAAACCGAACCACCACAGATACAATTTTGCAAGAATCAATTGTTATGAAATTCATAACTCAAGGCATTCATCGTTAAACAAATAATTATTTTTAAGTACAAAACAACAATATTACCATAACTGATTCTATACATATTTATTTTACATACTTGAACAAACCTGTAACCTGCCATATCTACGCTTGCAACAAACAAAAGCAAGCTAGCTATAAGTTATCTCGATGCAACAATTAAGTTAAAACAGCGAATTTTTCGTTAAAACAAAACCATAAACAAAAAAGAACAGTAACAATCAGTGAACAAGTAAGTAAAACATCAGGTCATAATTTGTCGAGCAAAGTAAATCTTCAACGGAATTTACAGAATTTTCTCGACAAACAAACAGAAGAAGTACACACGTCTCGGTACCTGAGAGGGATACAGGAGCAAGAGCGGTTGCCATTGACGGAACAGCTAAAATAAGATCTAGAGAGAAAAAACAGTTAGAGAGAGAGAAACGAGTATTTTCTTACCTTGTTCAGCGTACAAGGAGGGAGAAATGGGGAATGCTATTTGGTAGAAGTTACAGCTAAGCTTTACCGTTTTTGGCTTTTTGCTTGGTTTCCAATTATACCCTTACTTCCTCTGTTAAACTGATTGTGACTAATGATTTTTAGTTTCTAATGCATTTAATTAATTTCATTTTCGTTGGAATAAAATTCATATTATAATTTTCTGTTTTCTTATCCTACAAGAAAAAAGAATGACGACAGTAGAAGGAAGGGTATAATGGTAATAAGAGAAAGCAACGAGTTGGTATATAAAACGGTGGCGTTGGTAAGACCGAGGAGGATTGAGTTGGTGCGTGGTCTTCTAAATGCATATTAGGGCTTATAATATCCTCGACTCTGTTATTTGCTTCTAATCTATTTTTAAAAATAATTATGTAGATAAAACTTATTACTTTACTTTGATTCCTTTTTGTTTCAGCATTTTTCACAGCTCGTATTTGCCACTGCATAATTAAAATCCTGAAGGTTTCCTCATTCCTCCATTTTGAGCACATATATTAATAATATCCGCCAATGGGTTATGTTTACCCCTCTACCATATAATAAAAGCTACCCTTTTATCTAGTTAAGAAATCGACAATTAACTAAAAAAATCCATAAACAAAAAATAATAATAATCTCAAAGCAGCATAAAGAGGTGATTACAAGGATGATTTATCCTTGGAACCGAAGCCTGTACAGAACTTTTTCAACTTGAGCTTCCACACAAGGTTTCGCATGTTTTCTGTAGCGAAAATGGCAATTTTCATGCACCATACAAGTCAACTGGCTGCAGAAAGCCAACCCATTTAATTACATCTAGCCAAGACAAGATACATGCTCTGCAAGCTAGCTAGGCAAGTCTGATTCCCTGAGGCAGCGACGCCACCTTTGAAAGTTCCTGCTCATCCTTCAAACCCCACCCTATAGCTTCAAAATTGGAAGGGTGGAGCACAGAATCTCCCACCACCTCCTAATATCACAAGCATCATCTTTTAAATATCATTTCCTCCTGGCAATCAACAATTCAAACATGGTGACTGTACCAATATTACAACAAAATGCAATTTTCAGCAAATACACAACATATAAAATGAACAGAAACTAAAATGGTCAAACCAAGAGTGCTCATTTTCAAAGATATTGGTCTGCAAATATCTCGATGGCATTTAACCGGCTTAAGTTCTCTTTATATACAAACAGCCCTGATGACTATGCAATCCAGTAATAGAAAAGCTAAGGCAAAAAAAATTATTAGTAAATCCTGTGTGGGTTATGAACAGATGGAAATATAGTTCCCCTACAAAGCCAATGGAAGATACTTGTGCATGCATAGGGTACATTAACCACATCCTTGTGGTTCACTATAATATACAAACTGTGCGCCACCATGGGCCTATTTATCTGACAAGCCCTCAAAAAGGAGCAGTGAAGGATTCATACGACGCCTTTCAGGTAGAAGCTGCTCCGTTTTTGAAACAGGTTTTACAGTTTGTTCCTTGTCTGGGAATGGGAATGAAAGGGAGAGAGAAAGGGATGCAGACACACTATCCTCTTCCTTGTCCGTGACCTTATCGGGAATCTTGTTCTCTATATTATTTTTCTCTACCATTTCAACAAAGAAAGGGACAAATCCTTTATTTGGGGATTTTGTTTCAGCCCCTAAAGCGAGCTCAAGATTTGGGACTCCCTCACAGAACTGATTCTCATCATCTGATGATGAGTATCCTTTCCAGGGCATGGAGTTCCCCCCCATTTGAGTATCTTTTATACGACGTGATTCCACTGGAAAGAAATACCTTTCAGTTGTTCCCAAATCCTCAGGTATAACTTTCTCATCAGCAGGTTTCTCGCAGCTTTTTCCTTCAACAGAGGAACTGGAACCCAGATCACAGATCCGTGAAGGAAAACCATCCCTTGAAACTACATCTATTGTGTTGCTAAATGCATGTCGTTCATCAAAAACAGTCTTTGGCTTCTTGCTTATACTCTCCACGTCTACTGTTGTATCTTTGGCATTAAGACATGGAAGTTTTAGAGCTCTGCTACCAGAAGTCTGCCGGACTTCCTCCGAGACATCCAGGTAAGGCCGTTTCTTGCTATTTGACTGCCAGCGGTCAAGCTCTTCAACAGCATCTATCACTGTTGAAGCTTCTGCATCCATACTGGGAAGATCCTCATTCAGGTCCCTTGCAACTTTAATTTTAACTTTAACTTCGCCTCGATCAATGTCCATTTTATCCACCATTTTGTCCTCATCAACAACTGTCCCAACTCCATCTTGTTTGCTGGTTTGGAAAACCTTGATGGTAGATGAGTCCTCTCCAATACAAGAAGCATCAACATGTTCGGCAGTATCCCCATTGCTATTATAACCATTATTGGTTCTAACCGCATGACTAGATGGCTTACTCTCTGTATCCGGTATGCACTCTAGCAGAACAACCTCTTCCTGTATTAAGGACAAAAAGCATTGTAATCAAAGGTGACATGAAGCTTTAAGCAAGCAGCTAAATTTAAGTCAGCTTTAAACCAGCAGCTCCATTGAAGTCAGCTTTAAACAAGCAGCTCCATTGAAGTCAATATCCATGAGCACCATGCTAGCAAAGAGAGAATAAATGTTTTTTCTAAAATAAAAATAAAGAGAACATTGCTAAATAGAGTCTCAAGAACCCCATAATGAGAGATTAAATTTTCAGCTAATCTTTTTACAGTTAGAACTCATAATAGATAACCTATCAAATATTATGTTGAGATAAATGCATATATGTTCATACACATAACCAACAGCAGATCATCGTGGTACTCATCTTCTAAACTTATGAGTCAAATATCACCTAGGCCAAATACTTTCTTACTGTCATGCTGGAAATGAAGGAGAGGTAGGGAGGTGTATGCATTCCACAACATCACAAAAGTAAGAGAACAGAGCACCCAGCATTAAACTGTGAACTTGAGAAGAGAAAAAAATTGTTACCTGCAAAGGACTGATACATCTATTTTCTGAGCACAAAAGTGCACCGTTTGTTGCATTCTTTGACAATGACTTTGAGTTTAGTTTATCATTCTGATTATCTGAGTCTGTCAGGGAGCTAGATACTTTATCATGATCCCCAGTCAGTACGGCATAAGGTTCGTTTGGAGTATTTATGTCCAGGGCCACAACACTGGAACTGGGAGAGACTGGCTTTTTCACCAAATCCGAACAACTCAATCTCCTTCCCCAGAAAAGTCCCCACATGAAAAATAGCATGTTCCAACCTGTCATTTATAGGCCATAAGCTTAAGTAATTATCACAGTAAAGAAAAAGAGACATGCCAATTCGAGGACATGCAGCTGATCCAGACAAGGCTTCACCAACTCTTAAGCTATGGCATCTATAGCTCTGCTAGATGACCACAAACAGGATGGAGGTTGACTCTAACGGAAAGCCATGACGATGGTCATGCACTGAAAATATTGACATGTGGAATCTTATAAAGTAATGACTATGCACCAAAGATCTACATTAAATACAAGGACTTTAGCTCACCTACAAATGGATTTTGACATTCAACAATAATATATGAAATTTCAGTGTATTCTATATTGTTTTTCATGTTAGTATTTGTTGGAACAAAAATATACGTGAAACCCACCAAGTCTAACTTATAAAACTTATAAATTCCTTAACAGGCAATTAAGCGTTCAGGTAAAGCTAACAGCATGCAGCGCAAGCTCAATGGGTTTCAGTTTTTGAGCTCCCCATTTAAGCACGCTGATATGAGAAAGGAAGAAACATAAACAAGTCTCCAAACAAGATT
Organism: Dalechampia spathulata; assembly: GCA_948192965.1. Classification (NCBI taxonomy): domain Eukaryota; kingdom Viridiplantae; phylum Streptophyta; class Magnoliopsida; order Malpighiales; family Euphorbiaceae; genus Dalechampia; species Dalechampia spathulata. The sequence continues at coordinate 11,676 of CANYBF010492403.1, forward strand.
CTCACTGAAGTCGATGCTTTTAATATGAATGAAAGTGAATGTATGTTGGGAGGGTAGGGGGGTAAGGGCGGGGTGAACATGAGAGACTTCAATTGCAAAAAAAACGTAGCATCATGTGTTTTGGTATTGTGGCACTAATTCAGAAATATTAAATGTCCTGGCAGAATTCAATTCCAACAAATTGCAATCAAAGAATTAAATGCTCACCTTTAATGATATTCTAACAAAGACAATAACAAAATTGTAAAGGCCAGTAATACAAACTCATGAATGATCTTACGTTGGGAATTCTTTGGAAGCTGGGTAGACGGGAAAATCAAGAATTCAACACCATTCATAGATGCTTTGAGTGCTGAATCCCTTTTAATCATGTTATCCAACAGGTTCTTGTAGCTTCTCTCATAACTGTCACGAGTTACAGGGCATTAGATATATAATCTACAAAGGACATAAATGACAAAGCTCAATAGCAAAGACAAAAGTGTATCCACCTATTTACCTTTCAAGATCCTTAGCAAAGAAATACAGGGCAATATTATCCTCTTTTGCACCAGTCTCATGAAACTGTCTTGGCCATGTGCTTATGCGAGGTACTTCATCCAAGGTAATTTTATTGGGGAACTGGTTCACCACCTCAAGAACTTTAGGCGATGCACAAGTTGATAAATGTGCTTGAATTCCACCATATAAATCGAAAAGTTTCCCACCCCTACACACTTCTAATGCACCCCTGCTCATAATGTAATAAAAGCCTAAGAATTAAGATTCAGTTCAGTTGCAATGAAGATTAAAGGAACAGAGAAAACATGATTCTGGAGATGTGCAAAAGAATAAAACATACTGCCAGATGTAATCATGCTCTGGGATGGTCAACATCTTCGGAAAAAGGAGCTTTGCTGTCGATGCATGATTCACTTCACCAACAGAAGGGACAGATTCTGAATCACCAACTTTGACCGAAATAACAGCATCAGTAGAATGAACATTAAGCTGCTTCACATTATTTCCATTTAATTGTTTCCCAGTCTCAGAGGAACAAGACCCAAGATCTACTTGACCTTCATCTCTTCTTTCTTCAGAAATTATATTTCCCGTCTTATTAGAGAGGGCAAACAGATCTTGAGACTGTACACGAGAAGCTATCTCAGAAGTTGCATCCACATTTGACAAGGATAGCCCATCAGATTGATCATTCTCCCTTTTCTTTTTGAATATTCCTGGCTTCTTAAGCATAGCAGCCTCAATTGCAGCTTTCAACTTACTACCTCTGTTGATGTCCTCCCTAACAATTTTTCCAGCAGATGCATCAGCACAAGATGTCTGAGGAATAACAATCGAGCAAAATTCTACAGCATGCCCAGTTTCCTTGCAATTGTGACAAGCAACATTTTTCACCCCAGAAGCAACACCAAACCTTGAGCGACTAGCAGAACTTTCCCTTGTCTTCTCACTCTGATTAGATGATTCCCGCATGTGAGATAAACCATCTTGCAAATTTTCATCCACATTATTGGAAGGTCGCTCACCAGTCCAAGATGAGCTGGAAGAAGGTTCATCCTTTGGCTTAATTTGACTTGCCTTTTGTTCAACAGAAGCATTGCTTGTAGCATTTACAGATAAACACCGACCTGCATATCCACTCCGACCTGAAAAGGTGGACATGACACCTTCACCACGAGGTGTGAGCTTTTGATTGACCTTGGGTGAAGAGGAATTTAAATTAGTCATCCCTGAACTGCCCACAGGGCGATCCAGTTTAGGCGAACTCTTAGTTTCAAATGGATTCCGATCTTTCAATTGTTTTAATCCTTTTACATCTTGAGCTTGAGTCAATTTTGATGAAATCATTTTAATTTTTGACTCTGAAGCACTGGAACGCCCTGAGTTCAGTGATCTAAATGACATAGACTTGCTTATCATCCTTGAATTTCCTTCCTTTATATCAAGATCTCTACTACCATTCTTCTGCTTTTGAGGAACCTCATCAACAGTTTTCACTTTTGGCTTGGAATTGAAAGAGTTGAATGAATTGGACTTGAGTAAACCTGTATAGATAGGTGTAAACTTTCATTTACAATGGTAACAGCATATCATCATAAAATTATAAACTTGGCATGAGAAAATAATGGCCTCCTCAGAGATATAAATTACATATAGACCAGAGTCATAAAATGTGAGGTTTACTGCATAATTTCACCAAACAAACTGTAGGCACCATGCTCTAACAAATAAAATCATGTACACTAGATATAAATACAAGCTTCTCTATGCCATAACGTTATTGTTAATTGAACATTGAACAATATACTTAAAATTAGGATGAATGACCCAGAAATTTTAGGAAAAATATCTCATCTAATAAACAGATTTAAGCGGTAGAAGACAAATCATATTCTACTGTTAAACTTCCCTCTAGTACTCCATATCCACAGCATACATAAAAGTAAAAAGAAACATGTTTTCCTTACTCTTGGGCGTTTGAAGTCGTGGACCAATAGAAGAAGGGTGTGCAGTTTCTGAATTATCCACACTAAGGTGATTGCTAAAAGAAGATTGACGAGCCGGTTTTACTTTCCCTTCATCAAATCCCTTGAATGAATTGATACGAGGCAGTGCACCCGTTCTGGAGGGGCTTGATGACTTTGGTGACCCAGAACTTATTTCACTAGCCTGTCTTTTTGAAGCTGCAGCAACCTCCATAGTCTCTGCATGCCTTTTAGGGAAGCATTTTGTGCTTTCTTTACTCATCCTTTTTCCCTCAGCATCTGAACCTTGAAATTAATTTCACAAAGTGTAAAGTACAAGAGCTTTAAACAAAAAACTAAATTAATTTTTTCCACAGTAATTCCAACTTTTATTTCAGATTTACCTTGCTTCTGTTTTTCTGTTTCCTCAGCTGACTTGCATTCTTCACACAGCCAATCACCTTCTGGAACTTTTTGAAGCATTTCTCGCATGCAATAGCTGATTAAAGCAAAACCACATTGAACATATTAGGTATAGAATACAATAGGTAAGAACATATAACCAATAAACATTGATGAAGGAAGAAGCTCTAGATGAAAGATCATAAATGATTACGTATGCTCTGCACCATCACTGCACTTGCTACATATAGCAAGCAAATCCTCTCTCCCAGCATCCCCACAAATATCACACACTTTTACCTGTTTTTCAAGCAAATATATGGCATTAGCAGAAGCCAGACAAGGAAACCTCACTCAAAGGAGAACCGCAAGAAGAAAATAGTTTTAGGAAACCAGAATCAAAGGGGAAAAAATAAAGAAATATGAATCCATAAATTCTAAAATAAACAGCTCAACACACAGTCGAAGAGTAAATACTCACATCATGTTCCACGATTTCAGATTCATCACTCTCATCCCCTGAAACAGATTGAAAAGTGTGCCCCATCATATCAGGTAACTCAACTGATTTGTTTGACTTCACATCTACTTCAACTTCCTTGGAACACTTAAATTTTACATCTTCTTGTTCTCCACTATCCTTTTTAATTTCTACTTCTACTTTTGGATAAAATTGACTTGAAACCTTGGAAGCATCAAACTTCATATCTCCTTCCACATGTATACCATTTGCGGTGGATGGACAACAGCTCTGTACCTTCAGAGTGCTACTGCCAGCATCTGCATCATTTGAAGTCTCAAACAACTCTGGCTTAGGAGCAATCAGTGACTTTCTAGATCCTTCAAGTCCTAAACTACCAGCTAAAACTGAACTACATGTTAAATTCTTCCTGTCTACATTCTTGTTTGGGAGGTTTACTGCTGTACTGGCATCATGAGCACTACTAATACATGATATGTTATCATCATGGCCTTCCACAACTTTAGGAAACTCATGTGAGAAACTTTTCTGATCCAACAAGCCCAGAGGTTTTGCAGTCAGTTTACCCTTTGCACCAGTCTCAGCACAGGGCAATTTTGGAATCATCTGAGACTCAGCTGAGGCATCAGCAATATCATTACACTTTATGTTCACTTTACTTTCAGCATTTTCAGATAAAGAATCATGGCTTAAATTGATACTAAGCAGATTACTAGCTTCGCTAGTGGTATGCTGCAAGCTGTCGCATGCTTTATTTCTAAAAGGGAAAATGTCATCTTCATTTACAGAATTCTGACTTGTTGCAGTAACACGACAGCTTTCATCTGAATATCCATCACACTTTGACCCCATACAGGCTAACTTTAGATGCATACACGATGAACAAGGAGCAGAACAAACATTACAAGTCCCGGACTCTACTTTTGTGTGAATCTTACGTCTCATGGAACGCTTGCCTAATCTCTTCTCAGATTGCGATGGTAACTAGGGAAGCAAAAGAAAAAAAAAAAAGAGAAATTAGCAATTAGAAAAGAAGAACCAGATTACACAGTTCAATGGTTACACATCAGAAATTTCCATGATCAATTTCTTACTCATATTACTTCAAAATTAGAGCGTTTAGAATGCATAAACAAAAAAGGAGACAAGAATAGAACCATAGACTAAAACAAAAAACGTGCAAAATAAGTTCAAAACAATCATCAGATATAAACAGCTAAAACAGGGATAACCTTTTCATCAAAAAGAACAACGATGCAGAATCTAATGTATTATAAAGTGGTAAACGTTTAGAACCAGAACCTGTAGCCATAAATCCATTTTTCTTAAAGGTCAAGAAGCCATGAATTATTCAATCTAGACGCTGACATCTTACTATCCCCTAATTCTAAAAGGAGGTCAAACCTAATATGGTTTAGCAACAAGGTACAGTACTATCTTTGACGAGTTGACAATAGAATTTCTAAGATCCACAATTCCAATCCTGACTATCCTACAGTAATTTAATACAGTTCAAGTTCACAGTTACCTAAGAGTTGATAGCTGATACTTTAAGAATTCATACATACATTATACAAAATCCACCAAGAAAACAAATCATAAATGATAACCAGCTCAACAAAATAGGAACAGAACAACAATCCACTTGAGGCGCATCATGTAGTGTTTTTTATAAGGGGAATTGAAGGGAAAAATGGGAAATGAACAACAATAGCAATAGCAATGACGATAAGATAAAAGAAGCAAAGAACAACCGTAAATTACCCTTTTTTATCTCACCATGTTCTTCCAAATATCTAGTTCAGTTTCTCTTATACTACTACTGGTCCTTGCATACCATATCTCCTTCTGAATACTGACGTGATCTAAACAAACAAACAAATAAGTAAACAAAACACATTGATTGTTAATCCTATTAGTCCAAAGAACAAATAATTAAAATCAATTCCTAGTTCAATCAATCATCAAGTACTGAAATCGACCGTCGAGCAAGCTAACTCTTTAATCCATAAATTACACATAAAATAAAATCAACACATAATCTAATTAAATAGAAGAAAAAAAATCGAAACCCTACATTATGTGCCTTAGGTTATCGAATCACCTCCGCAGCAATACACAGCCAATCCAAGTAACGTTCTTTTCGGCAAACTGCCGTCCCCCAAGCCGAAGCCGTAGCCAACGACGGAATCCGACCAGCAACATCAATTCCTAATCTTTTTTATTTTACATTCAATCCACTCGGAGATATCTCACCCTCCGACTCCCAATCCTTATCCCTAGGGATTTAGCTCCAAATTCCCAAAATGAAGACGAAATTTTCTATTATTATTATAATAACCTAACCTACCCTAACCTAGGTTTTTCTCTAGTTTCCCAAATTCTCCCAAGACAAACAACAACAACAACAAAAACCAGAGAATTATCTCTGCTCACTGCTATCACCTTAACAAGAAAAAGAAAGATCTAACCCCAAAAAAAAGAACTAAACAAAATCATCAACCATTCACTAACACATCTCCCAAACATCTATATATATTTCTACTTATTCTGATTATTATTATTATTATTATTATTATTATTATTATTATCAATTCCCCTTATTTACACACACTCTCTCTCTCGATATACACACACACACACACACACATATATATATATATATATGAGACCTGAAATTCTCAGTTTGAAGAGAAAATCTCAATCTTCGCTTCTTCTCGGAGGTTAAATTTGCCTGCTATTTCTATTTCATTTTTTCTCTCTTTATTTATAGTACTGTATCTACTCTCTCTCTCTCTATCTCTAGATTTTTCTATTTTTAAAATTTTGATTAATAATTTAATAATTTAATAATAAATAAAAAAATAAAAGAGTAACGGCAAATCTTCTCTGATTCTTACTTTCACGTTTCATAATAAAATTTATGTCTGATTTTCTGTTGCTAATTTCTTTTAATTTTTTTTAATTTTATATTCTATTTTTCAAATTTTAATATATTAAAAAAAAAGGGAAAAATAAAAGTCTTGTTAAGGAATGGTTGGGCGGATAGTGCATTATCTAGCCGAGTACAATAATGATTTATTATCGCCTTTTTTTTTTTTTTCTTACGTACAAGTAACATGTCTTCTATTTCTATTCTTTTTTTTTTCTTTTTTCTTATTATATTTTCTTTATTTCACAATATTTATTTTTTTATTTTTTATTTTCTACATTCTCATGAATATTAATAGATTTTAATTAATGTTTATTAATTGTAAATTAAACTAATTAATAAAAACTTTTAACGCCATGAACATACAGCAATACACGTGTGATGATAATAAATTCATAAATATCATAAAATATATTATTTTATAAAAGAATAATAATATATTCTTGAAAGATATGTTAAATTATAATTATTGATTAATTTTAATTTTAATTAATTTTAATTAAATCAAATGAAAAATTACGAATTCAATTTGAAATGAAATTCCTGAATTATAATTATAATTGGATAATTATCGATTAAAAATGGAAAAAAAACCCATCGAAAATGATCTTTCGTCTAATTGGAGAAATCCTTTTGCAAATGTGTTTGATTTTTTTTTTTAATGTATAATTCAATTTGTAAATAAATATAAAGTTTGACTTTAAAATAAATAATAAGTGGCGTAGATGTCAACTCCCAGATATTATTTTATTTATCCACAGAAAAAATTATTTATAATTATAAGGGCATGCAGGTAAAATAATTTTTCTATATATATAATCTTAAAATATTTATTCTAAATTGAATGATTTTTAAAATATTTTAAATTCAATATTATCAATTGTGATATCTTCAATGATAATTTATTATATTTTGAATCTTCAACAAGTTGATTATCGTAAATTTTACGATGAATTTTATTGAAAAAATATCTATATAGTATAGTTTATTTTATAAATATATCAAAATTTTGATTTAAATTAATAATTAATTCTATTATTTATTTTTAGTGTTTTTATAGTTTGACGCAATTTAAGATATTTGCAAATTTTAATTGAATTTATTCATTATTGGGTCCAACGTTTTTCAAGAGTAAAATCGTATTTATGTTTTATTACATTTATTAAATCAGTTATTATGATTTTACAAAAAAAATAACTCGTTAGAAAAATTGACATATAATAATAATAATAATAAATATCAAGATTAATATGATCTAATATTTATAAAAATTGACAATAATTGCTCTCATTACATATAACGTATAATTTAAAGAGATATGGCAAAAATGTACATGATTAAAATTACCTTCATGAAATAAAATATATTATAAACAAGTATAATTAAAAAATTACTTTGATTGCATATAAAGTCTAGTTTAAACGAATCTTAAACGTGCATTATTATAATCCTAGGGCTAGAAAAGGAGGGGGAAAATGACCTAAATGCACCACACAAGTCGTGTATGGCCTTACACGAGTCGTGTGGCTTTCGAAACGATCGAAAAGATTAAGAGTTAAGGATGGCCGAATGGTACACGAGTCATGTATGGCCTTACACGACTCGTGTAAGGCTCGTATGCAATGAAAATGAAGGAAATTAAAGAGGCCGAGTCATACACGACTCGTGTATGACCATCCACGACTCGTGTATGACCATCCACGACTCGTGGATGACTCGGCAAGGTCATAAAAACCTAATTTTCTAAGCTTGAATGGGAAAACTAAACCTCTAATACCTAAAACTATGATTCAACTACAAAATATTACCTAATAAACTTACCAAATGCATGTAAAATCCATCTAAATAAAGTTAATTCATAGACTATATGAAATATTATGAAAATTATGCAAAATATGTATAAAAATGTATGAAATTATGCCAAGTATATAATATATGAATATGATACATGAGAATATGAATAATGTATGAAATACTATATTATGCTTATGTTTGAAGGGAAAAACATGAAAACAAGACTTAAAATGACATTATATTAAAGGGAAAAATATAGGTAAAAATCATGATTATCAAAACAAGATTGGCTAAAATCTTGTCCAAACTAGCTAATTTAATTCAAGTCTGATTTTATTAAATCTTTATCCTAATTAATTAGCTTAATTCCGACGTTATCAATTTTTTTATTTTGATTAAATGGTCAAATATTTAATCATATCAATTCTTTATATTGATTAACTAACTGAAAGTATAATCTTATTAATTTTTGATCTTGATAAAGTGATTGAGGGTCTGATCTTACAAATTCTCTATTGAAGTTAAGTGATCAATATCTAGCTTATGTGTTTGAAACTTTATAATAATTACCTATATATATAGAATAGCAAATAACAACATTGTTTTGGATCTTATAATATATGAGAAATGAAAATTTGAATGATTTTCTATGAATTTAAAATAAGTGTTGGTTGAACTTTTTACAAGCTTTGTTATTGTCATTTCAATGGGTTAAATTACGTATATATGGCCAAGTTTGATAAGCTTTCATGTTCTTTCTTGCACTTTTATTATGTCATATTGATCAGAACAAGTAAAACATTATAGTCTTATTTAGGCTTATAAGAGATTTAAAAGCAATAAGCATCATGCAATGATAAAATCATAAACAAAATAGCATTTTTATAGTCAATATATATGCATTTATTTGATAATAAAATATGATTATAATAAATAAAAAAAAGTAGTTGAAACTTATTTGCTTTAGTATTTTTACAACATGTTCTCTTTTTTTATTGTTTATTTTAAATATTTATGAGTATTTCATAACAAATAAGTATAAAAAAAAAAGAGAGAATTGCAAGGCATATGGAACAAGTAATGCACATTATTATATCCTATTATCAATATACAAGCTTATTATATGCTTTTGATATTAAGGTCATGCAAACATGATAAATATGTATTAAATATTCATGCAATGATTACTTTGTAAAGAATTCAAAAATAATAAGAGAAAGGTGCAATGTAGTTTTCGGGATTTTAGATTATTGCACTCCACCGTGCTTCACATTTTTTTGAATAAACAAAAACTTGCATAAAATAAAATTGAATAAATATTAATTAATAAATCTCAAAATGATAATTTATTAGGTGATTAATCTTAATTATATTGAATTTAATTATCATTTTCAAATTAATTTTGGATTAAGATTAACTTTGCATAATTTAGTTATTAACTTGAATAATGATGAATATTAATATTAATTTAATTTAATTTTTCTAAAATTGTTACATGAATTTAGATAATCAGGAGTAATTGAAGTATAAAAGAATATAATTTCTTCAATAATTCATAATGAGTAAACATAAAAACAACTTCAAAAATGATAATTTATTTCCACATAAAATAATTATATTTTTATATAATATTGAAAATAATGATAGTTTACATTATAATTTTATAATATCCACTTCTATTTAAGTTGGAGCAAAATTTATAATCATTGTTAGAAACTATAATATATTTTATTTAATTTTGCAATAAAATTAATACTAAATGCAAAAATTAAGAAAGACTTCTCTGAAACATAACATGAAACGACGCCGAAAAAGGAGGCATAAGTAAGGGTGGATAAGAATGGACAAATAGTGTAAGTGAGAAGATAAAGAAGGAAGGCAGATTTGGATGTGGTGGATCTTTCTCTCTCTTTCTCCGTCTCCTGTGTGCAAGTCTTATCCTCAAAAGCAGCTTGAATATGGTGAATACTTTAAAGCTTCGTAGGCATTATGAATTCATCGTGTACCTGTGCAAACACACTATAAGCCTGTCGTCGAAGTTGAATTCCATCTAAATCACATGTATATTAAATATTTTAATTCAAATATCACATAATTATAACACGTGTAATATATTCAACTCATTAAATGTATGCATGGTTCATGTAACTTCATATTTTTATTATTATTCCGAAATAACTGAAATTTTAAAAATATCAAAAAAACTATTCTTGAAGCTATGAGGGCTAAGGTGTCCAAAAACTTAGAGATCTATTATGAAATTTTCACAAAGGATTAGGGCTAAAATTCAACATGAATCCTTTCTTGAGATTATTTTAAAGAGGTAACAATTTTTTATACCACAAAAAAAACAGTAAGTTTAAGTTTTTATAATTTACTTCATCTCAATTTGTTATTGATATGATAAAAATTAAATCATATCATAGGTTGATTAATTAACTCATTTAAAACAAGATTTATAAATCATGTCGTATCGATTGAGCGATGGTCCTTCCATTCAGCACCATCAGATTACTAAGGTCGACTTTCGTCTCTCTCCTCAATGGGTAAATCTTGTAGTCAAGTTCCCTTTTGCTTTTACACTCAATGGTCAATCTTATATATCAAATATATCAAATTGATGTACATGATATTTAAATTAATTATGTTAAACATATTATATCAATTTTATCAATGTAAAAATCAATTCAAATTCAAACATTTAACATAATTAACACTTCATATCAAATTTAAATTAATCATAAATCATTATATTCATAAATTAACACAACTCATCAATATGAATTATTAACTCAATAATCCTTAAGGTCAAAAAAAATGTTATAAAAAATATTAAATTGAGCTGCATGAATAATGGTTTGGATGGCTATCTTTCCTACTAAGCCTAATCTCCTAAACTTTTTTGACAAAAATAGGTATTAGATGCTAATGCCTTTATAGCAACTCATTTTATATATTCTTTTTTTTTTTTTGAAGGAATCAATTTAATCTTTTGAGTAGATAAATAAATAAGAAAATCAATTTTAATTAGATTAATTGACTTATAAATGAAAAGATGTATGTTCAATCAATTAAATAAAAGTCTAAAGAATTAGAATATTGAAAATCCAATTAGACTAAAACAGGAAAATTCCCCACTTCCATCTTCTTCTTTCATTATTTTCCAAATTAAACTAAAATAGAATATTGACCACCCTCAATTTTAATTCAATTAACAGTTTAATCCCTATATTCTTTTAAAATTACTTTTTTAATTTCCTTAAAATTCTATATCTAGTTTTATAAAAATATCATTTATTTGTTTTTAAGTAAATTAATATATGTTTCAAGACAACCTAAATATTTTTAATATAAAAAATGTAGGGACTAAAATTAATGTGCATTATGAGGGATTAATTTAGATTTTTAATACTGATTTAACAAATTTGAAGGATTTAAATAAATAATTTTAAAAAATATAAGAATAAAACTTAGAAATACTTTTATAATAAATGTAAATTATAGACATAGATATGGAAAACATGTAATGGAGTGAAAATTAGAGAATCCAAAGAGGAATGTGTAAAATCCCATGTGAAAAAGAACCACAATGTCAAGTAGGTGTGAGAGAAACAACTTACATTTCATGAATCACCTAATCTCAATTATCAAATATTTGTGATTTCTTTTAAGCCTTTGATTCACATGCCATTCACTCATTACATCAATATTCAATAGAATCAATTACTATGATATTACATTTATTTGTTTTTAATTGAATAATTATAATTATGGTAATATGTAATTACACTTAAGATTAAAAATTCATTTAATTTATAAGTTTTTAAAACATGTATATTTTATTAAACGTATATATATTTACAAATATGAGTATTTGATAAATATACTTTTCAGTTAAAAGTATTATAATCTTAATAAGGATTAATAAGATATAAAATATATAAATATCAAATCTCGTATATATGTATAAAATTGTTGAAGATTGCCTTTCTCATATCTATTCTATCTTTTTTCTTTTTAATTTTGAAAATAATGTTTGATTTATAAACAATCCTCACATTATCAAACTTCATTGAAAATCCAATAGAATCTAGTTTATAGATTCAACAAGTTCTATTCCACAATTAATTTTGGGACAACTAAATACAATTTTACTAAAATTTACTATTATTTAAATACCAGAAAAGAATATAACTTTTATAAAATTGATAAATTACATGAAAGAATTATTTGATTAGAGGAAATTTAAATATCTCATAAATTTATAAAATTTTACTATTTAATTATAAAAAAATAAAATAATTTATGAAATATTAAATTTTCACAATCAAAGGATCCTAAAGCAAAATTTAATGAAGTAATATTATAAGATAAAAATGATTAAACTAACAGAAAATTATAAGATATACCATATTTGAAAGTTTTATTTTAAATTTATATCATTTTGACTTTTTGTTAAAATATTATCAATTTGTTAAATCAAATTACATGTTTACCCTTAACTTTATATTTTATTTTTTCTAATTGTCATCTTTTTCAAATCCTTAATTCTTTTTACTCTTCTCATTCATTATTCTCAATCCCTAATTCTTTTTCCTTTTCTTCTTCTCCATATTTTATTCTTCTCCACATTTCTTCTTCCTCCAATACTTTATTTTTGTCATTTACATCTATGTTTTTCTTTTTCTTTTTTTCCTTCATATGTTATTATTTTATTCTTCTCCACATTTCTTCTTCCTCCAATACTTTATTTTTATCATTTACATCTATTTTTTTCTTTTTCTTTTCCTTCATATGTTATTTCTTCTTCTTCTTTTTTTTTTTATGTTTGTGTGAAATTGATTATTTCTTCTTCTTCTTATCTTAAATTAAGTTTTCTCCTTTTTTATTATTTTTTTACTATTGCAGATGCATGTAAATATGTATATACCATATATATGGTAAATAAATATAAATCATATATATCATATGTATTATATATTGTGATATATATTTACTTATATTTACTATAAAAGAAAATAAAAAAAAATATAATAAAAAATAAAAAAATTAAATTAAATTATATAACAAATAATTAAATAAATAAGAATGAATTAAATAAATTTGAGAAGAAACGATAAGAGTAAAATGAGGATAGGAGGAACAAAAAAAAGAAGAAAAAAGAAAACAATGAAGAGGAAGCAACAACAATGAAGAAGCTAAGAAGAAGCAAACAACACTATAAAAAAAATTTAATTAATTTTATAGATTTATATTTTTTTGAAGAAATATTGTAGGAATTCTAAAAATTATTTTAATTAAAAGAGATAAAATTTTAAAATATAATTATTAAATGACATTTCTTTAATTTTAAATGTATAATGTACTAAATTACTAATTTACCCTAAACTAAAATACCAAACAAATGCCCAACGGTAAAATTGTAACTGACTTTTCTTGGGGTCAGCATCAGCTCAGGCTCCGTCGAAGACGTTAATGTCGAGCCCACCAAGCGGACCACCAGGCTGATTGGAATCTTTCTGTGGACATATTGACTCTTAATTTTCTAATTTATCCTCTTATTACTATTATTATTATTATTATTATTATTCTTTCCTTTTCTTTTTCTTTTTCTTTTTTTTTTTTTAACAAGCAAAGCAAAGAAAGAGAAAAATTGCACCAAACCTCGCTGCCGGAATTTACAGGAAAGCTATCATCGTCCCCTGAATTAATAATTATCCACTTCTAATACAACCATCAGAATTAATTATTATACATGTTACACAGGTAGATTGATGAGCTATTACTTCTCATCCAACAAATCAATGGAATCGGATTTCACTCTAAAACATCATTATATATATCAAAGATCATTGTTGCAGATCTATATTAGACATGAAAACTATGCAACTCACCACAATGGCATTCCAAAATCGCACATTGGCACAGCCCCACGTCGTGTGAAAAAATATCTTCTCGGTCTTTTAAGTAAAATTTGATCTGCAGTAAGCCATAAAACATTAATCAGTTTCAAGGAAGAACAGAAAAGATTAGTAACAGAATATCCATGTTAGAGAAGTTTGTGCATAACCAAGGATGAAGTTTTACTAGTTTCATCTAAACTCGAAACAACAATTCATCCACAGAGACTGCATACCAATTATCGTAGAGAAATGAAAATATTGCATGTAAACGTGATGATGAACAAGTGAGAGACCGTGACAATTGCTGAACTCGACAAGCAGCAGTAGCATATTTCATAAATACCACATTGGTTAACGTTCGAGACACCAGGAGCTACTCTACATACATTTGTAGTGACATGTATCTACATATCTTCCACAAGGTTAGAGATTTTATGACACCTTATGCAAGCATCTACATAATCCTTTCAAGCACTAAAGTTCTGTAAAATGAAGTCTCCTAATGACCAAAAATAAAACTGAACCTCCAGGAAAGACTGCTCACCAAACTAAAAAGCACATTAAAGTTCCAATTTCTCAAACTATTCAAGGGCACTGCAGCTTGTTACACAATCCATTTTCTTCCTTTCAAATTCACTATGGGTCTAACATTTTCAGTTTCAGCCTGCAAATTGAGGCCCAATGTATTTGGCAAGTTGTTGTGAACTCAACTTATTGTAATTGAAGCATCTTCGCTGCATGTCAAAACAAGCACATGCAATGCGCAATAATCTCTCAACAAGAGATTTTATCTATCCACTGATCAGAAAAATGAGAACGACAAAATATTTATGATGGAGATAGTAAGGAAAGAAATTGACAGGATATAAAGAAGGGAGTACCTTGTTTGTCTTTGAAATGGTATTAACATCTTTCAAGTATTCTCCTGTTCCACAAACATAAACGAGGGGGCAAAATCAGCTATTTACATGAAATTTAGGTTACGGTTGACTTCAATGACCAGAATATGGCGTTAGTTATACCAAATAATACTCCAGCCCACCCAAATGATTATGTAATTAACCATGGTTATTCCTACAAAAGAGTATCTAATATTGAATAAAGACTTTAGAAACTGATTAAGTAACAATTCCCATATAAAAAATACCTAAACAGCTGCTGAAATTGATCCAAATAGTAATGAAAATATTGCATGAGTCAATACTTACACAAGTGAATCAATCAATCGGGTGTTTATCAGATTGCCGAGATGTATAATGTGCAGACAGCAAAAGTAGAGAAAGGAAAGCACTTGCAACGAAGATGGCATCGAACCACCGGTGATAGAAGTCAAACTGAATATCTCCACCCAATACATCTGTTATGATCATCCTGCCAAAAAGTAACATCTTAGATAAAAACCAAGAATAATCAGCGATATTCAAGACCAGACATGTATCAAAAGAAAAAGAAAATGACAGTCTTCAGCCAAACCACCGCCATACCTGTATTCATTGGCCAAGCTTTTTCTGATCAAAAGAATAGAAGAAACAAAGTACATTCCCATAATTTCAGACATGAAGAGTACAACGTTACTTGAAGATCCGCTGCCCACTCTAGAAACAGCAAAGAAAAACTGCACACAGCCCAATACTGGAAGTCAACCACTGGGATAACTCCATTCTTTTAATTTATTTAGTCATGGAACAGACAGCTGATTATGTTAATCCAACCAAAATTAATATCTTCATTGGGCAAGAGCGGAATCCATGCTGTATAATCTAATGTAACTGAACTTATCACGTGTGAATTGAGAGATGAGGCCAAGTTAAGCTGAATTATGAAATTCAGCTAAAACGGGGGCATCTCTCCTTTCTTGCTTTCTTTCTTTTTCTCACTGCAAATTCAATCATCATATCTACTCATAATACACATGCTCCAGACCGGAGTTCATCCCTGTGCAGAAATCTTACTTGTCTGAAGACCAAATTTATTCAAAACCCAAAATAGACAACAGAAAGACTTGTACTTCCACTAAATGGTGCAAGTTGGTCTACAACAAGAAACCACCAGAGGCAACAGCATAATGAAGATACTCTTGTGCAAGTATTATGTAAACAACTGAAAGAAAAGCAAAAGTTACCTTCATTAGATTTGTCAAGAACCCTCGAACAGATATGACAACCAAGACTCCTATGAATAACAGTGAAATGTACTGTACAAAAGAATACGTAAGATAACGCTCTCAACTGCAAAGCATATTTCAGAACAATCAATAGCACTAAAAGGAAAACCCATTTGAGTTGTATGATTCAGGGGAAAGAACTGACCTGAGACAGTAATGCAGCATTGATTCCTATATCAAAGAACTGCAAGAATATGCTAATAGTTCTCGTCACAGGATCTACTGAACCAGCCTGTATAAGAGATTATATTTAACGATTACAGAGTCATTTCAAATTGTAACAAAAAGATAGAAAGTTAAAAGCATGTCAGCGGGAACCATTGAGGGACAGAAATTACCTCCTTGAAAATAACGCTTTGCAAAGACTGCATAAACAAATAAAGTAATCAGTTAGCTTTTTCTTTTTTCTGAGCAGAAGTAATCAGTTAGCTTATTATTTAATATTCATGTGATCTATGAGATCAAAAGAAGCAACTGACAATTGAAAGAAGAGGAAAAGAAAAGGCCACTGCCTTCTGTCAAATTGGGCATGCAGACAAAACCAAAAATATATTCAAACAAAATCTAAAAATTTAAATTCCAAGAGTAGATGATGAGGGTATATTAAAGTAAATGCATAAAAACTTTAACCAGCAAATCAGAAATTCACAGTTTCAGAATCTAGTTGAGGGAGGAGATGCAACAAATCTTTTATAAAATATTTTCACATTGCAAGGCAAATTGCCAAAGTTCTCAAGAATGATATTATGATTCTTAAAGAAAATGACCTAAAAATCATGAATTATGACCAAGCTACTGGATAACCCAGACCTTAATCATTTTGTAGACACAATAGACAGAGCATGCATAGCCAAGAAGATTCTGCAAATGACCCCTCCAGGTTCGAGAATAAGCAGCTGCCTCCTACAAAGTAAGAGAATATCACCAGCCAAAGGAAATAAAGGAGCTAAAAACATAAATAACCATAAGAACTAAAACATCAACTACAAAATAAGCTATGAGTTTGGAAACTAGTTCTAACAATGGCATCAGAGCAGCCGCGTTTCTTGCCTCATTCTGTATTATTCCCTTTCACTAGATGATATTGACTTAACAGGATTTTTTATTAGTTTTGATTTACTAAAAACGCATTGACAAGCTTATCCTATTTCTTTTTACACTCAAACTGTCACGCTTTATGATGAGCAATGTGTCAATTTCAGTTCATTGGATTTCATTTCAAAAAACTGCAAAAGAGAAATCATATAACAGCTTAAGAAGTACAGCAGAGATTGACGAGCTTGCTTCATGAAACAGTTAATACTCGATCAGTTCTTTGTAAATGAAATATCACATGTTACTCGAATATGGGTTTGACGAAATGCCAAGATGGAACATAAACAAACTTTTCCAAAACAGTCACCTTCTTGCAGGGAGGATGATATCTCTTTTTTAACTTCAAGGTATTTAATTGGATTTACAAAGTGTTGAAATTCTGGCTTCATTATGTTGCATCTTTACTTGTTAGATTACCAAACCTTTGATCACTGCCGTATAAGATATTAAGTAATTTTATTTTTTGTCCATAAGCTACCACATGGAAGTAAACATAATTTATCAATTTAATATAATGCAACGACATGTTCCAGACATAAACCTTAGCTTGACGAAGCTCATATATTTCCAAGAAGAGCTGCTTCGAGAGCTCTCCTAAAGTTTGCACCTCTGCTTCCATGTTCTTAATATCTGGGAAATAACAGGGAGTAATCTCATTCAGAATCAAACAATGAGAAAAGAAAATGCCAAATCAGACACACCACACCACAGAATCTTTGCAGAGTAAAAACTAATGCTTACGTTGTGATATAACACTGTCTTTTGGCAATCCCAAAAATATTTAGAAGCAATGTAAACCACATTTCAAAAACAATAAAAAAGCAAAAAAAAACATCACAAATGAAAAGTACAGCACAACTTTTTGAAGATGGAACTTATCAATAACTCAATCTTGCACATATCTTTACAGCCAAATATAAATCTTTGTTCATATTCAAACATCCTGCATCTAGACATCCAAATGAATAACTTTGAAAACACAGAGAAGAAGAACGCTGAAAGCAACCAGCAAACTATTGTAAAAAATAGAAGAATGATAACCTGCCCTAAACTTCATTATAAAACAGTATGCTTCCCATTGCTAGGGAAAAGGTAAAGAAATGGTCACCTTGCTCCTTTTGATCATCTTGAACTGATCGTACAACTGTTCCAACAATCCGCTTAAAGAATGATCTGGCTTTTAACTTCTGCAATTCACAATATCATGACAGATAAACAATAGCTACCTAGTGGAAGTTGTAAAATTAGTGTCAGTAGCGACTGCATAGTGTTGGGTTGAAGGGGAAAAAGAATAGGGATGGTGTAAGGGAAATCTTCTAGGTTTCTGCTGATGTGCTGAAATCATACCTAAACTAAATATTGTAACCTGATTTGTACTCTTCAATAAAGGAGCAATATGTGAATGTTTTATGAATCTCCAAAGGTGCATCTTGTGAGGACCCCCAAGCCAGTAAATCCAAATGGTATTGCTCTTCAAGCATCTCTCCACTAATTATTTATCAAGGGAAAAAGCATTTTTTGGACCCCGAAGTTTACATAATGTTACATCGAGTCTCTACTTTTATGTTGCATTTTATTGAGCCCTGAACTTTTTTAAATTATTCTACTGGCACTAGTGGCTCTCATGGCAGCTAATATGAAATTAAACTCTACATGCTTTTTGTAGATTGTTTCCACTTTAAGTGATTAGATTTGTTAGCATTTGGATAATTAGTTTAACTTCATTGATCATATTTTTATTATCATTTTGCTTTTGCACACTGAGAGTTTAGTCGTGCATGTAGTTTCCTTTCAAGTTAGTTGTTCAAAAGTGATGTCATGATAATAACAGAAGTTACAGACCGCAATAAAATTCAATAGAGAGTATAATCATCCAAACTTCAAGGGTCAAAATATGTTTTCCCCCATACCAGTTTGAAAGCTAACCTCTTCCATAGCATGTCTCATAGCTATTTCCTCCTAAACAGATACTTATAGTGCGCACAGGATCACAAAAATATAAGAATGACTGATAGAAAAGATTTTAAAAAAGCGATTTAATATGAAATATAGCATGATAGTGAACCTCCTCTGATCCTTGAATTCGCTCCATCTCCATTTGAGAAAGTATAATTTTCTTTTCCTTCGCAATACAAGTCTCAATTGATTGCATTAATTGTCTTTCCAAAGCCTTGATCTCTGACTCCTCAATTTCTCTAGGACAAAAATGATATAAAATCAGTGATTACTTAATCAGATAGAGAATAACCATAAGCTCCCTAACAAAATCTATTTGATACTTGGACAATCTACTATAAAATCACTATATACATCCTTCCACCCTTAGATTCTCTCAAACAAAATCATTTTGGTAGTAATATGCACATGAACTATGTTTCACAATGATGCACTAATTGTGTCTCCCTCCTTTTCTTCTACTTCTTCTTCTTAAAACTGCTGACCTTTCTTCGCTCTTTCCAAAGAACATGCCAATCAACAACAGATAGTAAAAGTCCCATACCTAAATACGTATCCCTTACCCCCTACACGTATCAATGAATTCAACTGTGGACCTTTTTGTTGGAATTCCCAAATTATATGTACTGTTGTCTTCCCCAGGAATGACCAAAAACACAAACTACTTGAAATAAGCTTTCTTGTGTGGCAGCGATCATGAAGAAATTGAAAGATACAAATTAATTAAATGCAACAGAGTATAAAAGAAATAACAGGAGTCTTTGTACGGAAAAAAACAAATGTTGCCTACTTACCTGATAAAGAGAGATAAATAACTATATGGCAAATTTACAGCCCCAAAACCAGATAAAACAGCCATGACAGTCACACCTATAACCCCAATTCGGCTGACTAGCTGGGGGATAGTGAAGAAACCTTAAAGACATAACTGAGATCAGTCAGTCAACAAGAAGTCAATGCAAAAAAAGAAATTGAAATACTGACATTATTAAGGTAAAATTTATCAATTAGCAACTCAAACAAAAAAAAATGAGAAAAAAAAAGAGCAGGCAAGCAAAGGTACAAAAGTGCCTCCTAATAATACAGTACAAGTTTGCTGAAGAATGAAATAATATTTAACCTGCAGTAAATTAACCAATCATATGGTTGAACTATAACATCACAAACATAGTTGAACCATACAAAAAAGCAGACACCATGCAGCTACGATCAGTGCTTGCATTCTCATTTATGCCAAAACTCAATGATCAGGCCTTACACGTAAAAATTGGATGGCAATGGATTACACATCAATGGAAAGGAACAAAGAAAAAACATAGATATACAAGTATTACCAAGTAATGGATTTCCTTATTTCCAGAGGTCTCTACCATGAACCTCTTTATATTAACGTTTTTAAGTGTATGATACATAATATTTCACTAATCAAAATTAAGCTGAAAAATCCAAAGCCGTCTATAATGATTGACACACATTTTCTTTCATATTATAATGATGTATCTCAATAGGTCAATACTCTCAAGTAGAAGAAGGGAATAAATTCACAATAAAAGAAAAAATGAAAAGCAAGTAAATGCATACACATGTTTGTATCTGTGTCTGTATGCATAGGTGGAGAGATACATAGATGCTACATGCATGGGTAAAGATGTACAGAAGGTATGAGAACTAAAAAAAGTAAGAGAAACCTTTATCAGGTGAAGGCATCGGAAAGTGAATGCCCATGCGCCAAAAACCATAGAGAAATACCAACAAGAATAAGATTGCTCCAAGTGCAGCCCGTTCATTCCGTACACCTGGAACAGAAATCAAATTCACGTCATGAAAAAGCAGAAAAAAATTAATCACTGTTAACTTCTCAACAAAAGCATACCCAGATCAGGGGACTTTCAATCTAGCCCTATAAATTTGAAGAAACGCATGAAAATCACTATTCATCTAGAAGTAAAAACTTCCTCTCAATCTCACAAGTCTTGTTTCATGAAATCAAGCGCCATAACTAAATTCAATTAAATTTTTAAAATTCAATCAGATCTGTGATTTAATTTCATTCAGAATTCTTTAAATGTCATGTAAACCAACACAATGTTAATAACAAAACTCTAGCGTTATTCATGCCATAATTTCATTTATTTAGAAAATTATTTTACATATATTTGAAAATAAAAGAACGAATTCTAGCAACTTCTGAGTTCTCAAAATCTCAGAATTTTCAGAAGATAATTCTAAATTCAACAGAAACGTCGAAACTAAATACAAGCAAACACATACCGCTGTTACAAAGCATCAAGTAGCAATGATAATAAGGCAACATGAACACCAACAACAATATCAAACAGAACAGATCCAACTTCCAGTTCATCCATCTCGACCTACAGCATCATTATTCGAGAACAAAATCATCAGAAATAGAAGCAATCTAACTAAAAATTTAATTTATTAATTAATCAACTGATGCTACTTAAAGAAGTAAGAATAAACTTGATTGTAGAGAAAGAACGCAACAGGCAGCTAGTTAGTTAGTTGGTTACTCTTTGGAAAGAAGAGGAATGATCTCGAAAAGAACAAGCTGAAGGAGATTACAAGAGAAAGCAAAAACGACGGCGAATATGATCTGAACTAACACTCTCTTCTCTTCGTACTCTTTATAGAGCCTGCGGTTCAAGAACCAAAGCCCTGCCCATCCTAACAACACAAGCGACCCTATCACCACTATTCCTTCGAATATCGCCACTCCCCACGCCATTTTTACCAATCCAAACAAAGCTCAAGCTCTACTCCGGTTTCTTCTGTTGGATCCAACACTATTGGTGTTAGCGTTTACACAGTGCAAATAAGAAAAACAACGGAAAGTGCCTGCTCTAGATTTTGTGGAAAGTGTCTCTCTGCTCTTCACATGTGCCATGAAATTAGACACCAGACGTTTCTTTTTTCTTTACGATATTGGAGCAATCGAAACGTTTCATTTCTGTGCGTGTCAGATTTGTAGTTTCTTTATGTAACTCTGGGTTATCGTAATAACAATTGGGCAACTTCGGAAACTGCCCATTTTAAAATAAAAATTTATAAGAAAATAATATCCTAACAAATTATTTATATCTAATAAAATATATTAAAATATTATATAAATATTTAATATGAGTCAACTATTAATAATTGTATTAATTATATAATAAAAAAATATATTATTTAATATAATAATAAATGAATATATATGAGTATGATATAGTTTTATTTTAAAATCTGTTTACAAATTTAAATTATAAGAAAAATTTATAAATAATATATATGATTTTCAATTGAATAAAAAAAAAGATTATCTATATTCAAAAAGGTATATAAATGGTATACATTTAATATAAATAATATATTTTAAATTATATTTACTATATATTTTTTTATTTTTTTAGATAATTATATAATTTTAAAATTAAATTCAATTATGAAGTATGTAATATTATGGTTGATCACATTATAAAAGTTAAATATACTTTTTTATTTCTTTATATACGTATCTAGTTTTAAAATAGGTAAATTAAAATAAATCTATATAGTTGTATTGTCACACCCGTGATTAATGTAATATGCTTCTGTAGTATAATTAATAACCTCCTAAAAAATGAAATTATTAATAACACTACAAAGAATGCATAAATTTTTTTTTTTATGTTTGCTACAATGTTCATATGTATATACGTTGTCACACGTTATTATATCGAGCGTATATATAGTGATAAATCTATCATTCATATATTATATTATTTGTATATTTAAAATTCACACGATAAGATGATATCGATATTACACACAATAATAGTACATAACATAAGTATAATTGTCATTAAGGTTAATATAATAAGTTGCATATATAATGACACTACGGAGTATGTTACATTGGTCTCAAACTGCTTTGAGAATGAGATTCTTTGAAATTTCAACCTCCCCTGACTGTAGATCAGTCAGCCTAAACTCTCGCCTGAAGGTCCTGGTCTTGCATTCTTCAAATGATAAACACTGAGTATAAAACTCAATGGTGCTATGAAATGAATAAATAATATGAGCACATATCATAAATAACATATTTCAGTCAACTTACAATAATTAGTAATAAGTAGTACTACTGTGTCACACCCCCGACCCCAACCTCAAGGGATGCGACAAGCTCCCGTAGCATAACCGTCGCCCGCCCGTCTCAGGCAAACAACGACTATACCATAAGGGAAGCTAACCTGCTACTGCTCGTATAAGAAATCCCAAAAGAACAATATATAATATAAAACACAACTAAACCCTGGATACATAAATACAAGGATTCTTATACATAGTACAATTCGTATACTGCCAATCCTAAAACAAAAGAGCCTATGCATAAATATACAACTGCAGGAGTCCGTCCCGAAGTCCAAGACACGAACCAGCTGCTGTACTTCTAGTCTCGCTGCTCTCCCTCTGAACTCGGACCTACGTTCATCAAATGACAAACGCTGAGAATAAATCTCAGTGGTGCTAGGAACACATCACATATATCAGTCACAAGCATCATACAAACAACATACGGCCAAGCACATACGACACACATACGGCACACAGCCACATATCAGGCACACAGCCAAACACAGGCACACAGCCAAGCAATCCAGACGACACACAGCCATATATCACACGACAATCTCTGCCACCCAGACATCCATATTGCATCTCACAATAGGAATGCCCGGCCAACCAGACGCCCATATTGCATCTCACAATACAGAGAGCCCAGTCAATCTCACGCTCTTGGCCTGCGCGGAGGAGCATCTCACCCCCCGTGTTATCAATTAGCTCTCGTACCTCTCCTGCACGGGCCACTAATTGACAGACACCGGTACCTCTCGTACCACGACACAGTACCTAACATCAAATCGCCACCCTTATATCATCCCCTCACCATGTTATGCTATG
>CANYBF010492433.1:0-18884 GCA_948192965.1 Dalechampia spathulata
TAGAATGAAACTCATAAGTGAAATGTGATGCTTTGATATGTTAAATGTGTTATTCTATAAGAAAGTGTATGTTAGAATGTATATTAGAAAGTATTAATGAAGTTAGAATTAAAAATAAGTTAAGTTATAATTAGGGGTAAAATGGTAATTTCATTTAAAGAGAAGGGTATTTTTTTGAAAACTAGAAATATGCATATATGATGTAAAATGTGTATCATATATATATTGATGTTCATGACATGAAAATCATAATAAAACATTCATTAAAAAGAAAAAGAGATAATTTAAGAAAGGAACCAATGCGAAGGTGACAAGTGACACATTCCTATTTGACCCTTCCTTGACCATACTTAAAATTTATTAATTAAAAGATAAATAAATGGATTAAAGGAGAAGAAAGTTGGCATTTCACCTTCCTCCTTCCAAAAATTCAAATTCCCTTCCTACTTCCTCTCTTCTTTATTCTCAATTCCATTTTATACTTTCCTAAGGTAATTTTTATGGATATTTAGTATTTTATGTTATTTTTGCTTGGTTTTCATTTTATGTATACTTATTTCTAGTTGTTGGTTGATGAGATTTATGTTCTTTAAAGTTGAAGAATTTTTTTGGTTGAGGAAGTGGAAGTTTATGCATGAGTTTTGATGAATTGATGAAGGAAAAGAAAAGAACATGTTTGATTATGCATGTTCGATGCATTTTGATTGAGTTTTGTATATGGAATTGATTTGTATGAAAACCCTAGGTAACCTACATGTAAATGACTCTTAAGATGTTGTATGATATGTTTATGTATTGCTAGAAGTGATAATTTATGGAGAAGATGATGAAAAATGCAATGAAAGTGGATTGGAAGTAAGAAATTGCATGGAAAATACTTGCTGCCCAATTTTATGCCTCTTTGAAATTGATCTTTATATTTCAATTTTGATGTATAAATCATCTAATCATATGTAAATATGATGGATTATGGTATTAAAATGAAGAAAATAAAGTTTGGTTGTAAATAGAGTGAGTTTGCATGAAATATGTATGAATTGATGCAATGGGGGCAGCATGTGTATGTATGTGTCTATGGCTGCCTTAGGTTGGGTTTAAGTGCATGATTACTAGTAAATGGAACTTAAAAGTGTGCATAACATGTATACGAGTGTGTTTACTTAATTTAGTAAGAATTGGAAGTGATTTGAATATTAAATAAGAGGGTTGAGCATGAAGACACTAAAAAGGCCGCATGTTTGTCAAATTGTGATATGAAATGTAATTACATATTATACAAGTTGTAGAAATTAATTTGCAAAAATTGATTGTGTTGATTAAATTCATGACTTAGGAAAATATGTTTATGCATTAAAATTGGATAAATGAATAAGTTAAGATAGGGGAAAAAATTGTATAAGTTAATGGCATGCCTAGAGTACATATTTAATGCATTATGGCTATATGAGACTTTATATGGATTGTTTACTTGCAATTGGATGTATCAACCATTATATATACTCATATTCTGATCTATAAGAGCGTGTAAAGTGGATGTATATCAATTTTTGCTCATGAGTGATGAGATATCAGTTCATATAGATAAAGCATGCAAATTCTGCATTAAAAAACCCGAATGGTCGAATGTGTAAGGCTAAGTTAGGGGTTTACAATGATTGCATTTTGACTACCTTAACGATTGAATTTTTAGATGAGTAATATACCATTAGAAATATCTTTGAGTCTTGTTTCCAATGCTATAAGTTTATTTAATTTAAAGGTCATTTACTTGGTCAAAATTCTCACATAATGGGAACTATTCTAATAAGGTAGAATTGGTTGAAGACTAAATTGCATGAAACTTTGAATGCCAGTGTGATCCATCATCTAAACTTGTTTTAAACACTTAAATGCATGATCATATACACTTATGAAAGAACACTAATGAGGTACATATCATAATGTAACAAAGAGGTATTAAGGCACTCCATTACATATCAAAGTGCATGTAAATTCCAAATTATTCAAAATAAAAATGACCAAATAAATGGTAACCTATACCAAATGAATAGTACAATTGACCAAATAAATAGTAACTCACCATACAAATTTAACTATCTAAAGAATGAAGGTCTAAAGCATCTAAACTTCATGCTATGCTTGTTTAAACATTATAATTCATTACTACACTTAAGGATATAGACTCAAAGGTATAGAAACAAGTTAATATTACATACTTCTTCATGCCATACTAAGCCTTACATAAATATGCCTATTCCAAATATATGACTTGCATATCAATATATGAATTTATGATTCATGTAGGCATTTACCCTTAAATGCAAATGTGGAATGCTAAGATATAAAATGATGTATAAATGCTTCTTATGAATGTATATCCATTTTAAATGTGATATTTACATGCCAATATGCATACATATGAAATATTATGGTATGGAAAGATATGGAATGGTACTTGAATGATCATTTTGGATGAAAGTTGAATGAAAATGTAAATGATTGTACTAAGCATACATGGAATGGAAATGTTACAAGTTCAAATAATGAAGCCACACTTCTACCTAAGTACTAGATAGGGGTAAATCGGTGACAGGTTTGTGCTTCTTACTTCATGACCTTTCTTAAGGTCTTGAATTAGCCTATTTACATTGGAATGCTTATGACATACATGAAATGAGTATGAATGGTCATTGATATCTTGTGATGTATATCACATACGATCATGAATACATCATTTGCATATTATATCATGAGTCATTCAAGCATAAAGACATATTCATGGCATTTCATAAAGTGGTTATAAGGTTGAAAGAAAAGAAACAGTGATGATATGATACAAAATGAAATGGAAGTGTACTAGATCGACATTCCTGATTGGAATTAAAATTATTGATTCCCTCAACGGAATCATACAGTAACAATCCTGATTGGAATTAAAAATATTGGTTGATTGAACCATACAATTAACAATTACATTTCCTTTTACGGGAGATAAGTACTGGTACATAGAGGGACCTGGTATGAATTGAAATTATGCATAATATTACAGAAAGAGATGAAACGTTACAAAAGAATTAGAGGGAGAGTGTAAAGCATGAATGCATTCTCAAAGGCATACATCATCATTCATATAACATATCAATATATAGATTAATGATGGTTAATGTATGATGTAAATATATATACATATATGTGTATGATGTTATTCTTATATAATAATTGATATTGGGAGAGTTACAAAAAGGCTCCAAATGGTATTTATTATTATATTATCAATATCAAATGTTCATTATTGACGAAGTATGATGTTTATTGATGCGATATGATATCAATACACTATCTCGTGAATATTAATCATGATTTGATACTTGATGTCATTATTGTATAAAAGTATATCTTATATATATTTTATAGCACCATTGAGTTATATACTCAACGTTTGTCATTTGATGAACGTAGGATCTAGGTCACTCGAGGAATGTCAAGATTAGCTGATTATCAGTTAGCGAAGGTTGGGATTTTTACAAATTCCTATATTGAAGATAGTTTAGACTTTTGTATTATACTCTGAGACATAATTAATGATTTCCTTACTTAGGAGGTTATTAATTATGCTACGGGAGCATGTTACGCCAGATGTAGGTGTGACAAGTCCTCTTTGAGATAGTAAGAAGGAGAAGAAATGTAATTGTTACTTCTTGTGATAACATAAATTGGTTTCCCAAGCACATATGAGAAATAAGGATAATTATTGACTATGGAACAGAAGAACGTGACAAGTAAGAAGCAAAGAGGATGGCCTAGGTAATGTTATAGTGTGTTTAAGACTTACTTTGAGATAGATTATCAATAAGTATGGATGGTGAGATATTTTCACCTTTAAAACCATATTACTATTTATACTCAATTAAGATGGATGAAGCATTTAAACAATCCTAAGATATTGGCAGTTCTCTTAAAAGGATGCAATTTTCAATGCTACAAGGATACCACTCCAATTATAAGAAAGTATGAAATACAAGTGATTAGTTCATGATATATGAATCCTTTCTATATCAGTTTTTAACATTGATATGAAGATATTAGATGTGGTTAGACAAAAAATGTAAATTAGAAGATCCTCTTGATTACTTGCTTTATATATATATATATATATATCATCCTAAATCGAACACCCACTTTACATTCATGAATTGATTTATGTGTCTTGTTTTATATGTTATAAGTGTGTTATTGACATGAAATTATGCCAATAATGGAAAATATATGATGTGATATGAGTTTTATGCTATTAAGTTGAAATGAGAATTTTTGACGAAACCACTGAAACGGACCCTGAAGGATAGTAATTTGATGAAATTGATATTGAGAATATTTAATATGTCTATATAAGTATGCTTAAGATGATGGATTTAACATAAGTTTAATAAAATATATAAGATGAAATAATATAATTGGAATTAATTATGATGTTATAATTGGATAATGATGATGCAAGCATGATGAATGCATATAAGTATAATTATAATTCTAAAGTATTAGAGAATAAATAATTATGTATTAATAATACATTAGTAAAAGTATATAAAAATAATATGTAAATATTATAAAAGTAAAAAAATTAGTATTTTTTATAAATGATATCATGATGATGTCATAAAATGGTAAAATGATATCATAAATGTGATTTTAATGTATTAGGAAATTAATAATTAAGTATTAATAAGGTATTAGTAAAGGTATTAAGAATAGTATTTAAATATATAATTGACATGTGATGACAAGATATAAATGATATTATAATATAAAGAATAAGAAAATGGATTAAATATGTGTTAGTGGAGTTTTAAGTTAATATATTATATTGAAAGTAGGATTGGTAAATATGTTAGTGGTGTAGGAAGTTGTGTTAGTGGATGGAGAGAGAAATAAAATATTAGTATTTAAAGATAGTGGAAAAAGATGAGGAATATTATTTTAAGTATAATTATGTTATGGATGTATAAATAATAGTATAAATACATAAGATAAGGATTTGATTGGTGGAATTTAAATAGAATATGTATACTTATATGTATAGGTATGTAAATAGGGCTATAAACCATTAATTAAAGTGTATATTGCTATCATAGAATTGTCCTAACATACCCTACCCTTATCCATACAAAATTTCCCTTCTTACATACATTAAACCACTCATTTCTCCGCCTTATCTCTTCATGGATGAATCCATTATCTTTCCATCACTCATTTCATCTTCTTTTCTTTACTTTCTTATCTTTGTTCTTACATTCTTCCATTTTTCTTCAAGAAACAGAAACTAGCTGCCTTTAATCCTTTATTTTTCTTCAAAAATTCATATATATTACTAAATCCATACATTTGGAACAAGATTGGGTCAAGATAATTCCATTTCTTCTTGTATTTCAAAAGGTGCACATGCTTTTCTTCATCAAGATACAAAATCGCAAGCTTCTTTCTTCATTTTTGATTTAAATCTTCAAGTTTCAAGCTAGCTTTGTATGTTTTCTTCAAGTTGGGCAGAAGATTATTCTCTTTCTCATCTTTTAAAAGAGTGGCCGAAACACTTCTTTGATGATTCATCAAGTGTAAGTTGAAATTTTTTGAAAACTATGTCTTTTTCAAGTAAACTGAAACTTGTTTGAACTCTAACCTCATTTTATAGTTTGATCTCACTCTTTAAGGTACATGCATGTTTGTTTAAGTTGTAAATCAACTTAAAAGAAGTCAAAGAGGTGAAAGTTCATTCAAATCCGTAGTAAAATAAAAGGGATATCAAGTTTAAGTTGAGATTTTTATTGTTTAGCTAAAGGTGAGCCTTGGTGAGTATGATCTAGTAGTTGATCCATTAGATTTGCACATTTTATGTGTGTTTAATGTTTTGGCTGAATTGTTTGTGGTAATTTTGATAGATTTGGTTGTTGATTTGATGGTTAGAATGATTAGTGATGCAAAAAGCATGAAATAAAATGATTCATAGTTGTATGGGTATGTGTGTCTTATGGTTTCCTCTTTGGCCAAATTATTTTTAAGAAAAATACTAAAGTATTTGGTGAATTAAAAGATGTTTTGAAAGAATATGGTTAAAACAGGAGGTTAATAGTTAAGAAAATGATAAAAACAAAGTATTAAGATAAGTAAGTATGATGATTTAAAGCTAAATCTTCTTTTTAAATGTTTATGGTTTAAAAGCTTTCAAAAATGATTAAGTTAAAGTATGATTTAAGTATTTAACTTTGAATTGGAGTTTAGATGGAAGTTTTATAAATATATATATATATGAGCATATGGCGTAGTTAAATAAATTGGATATAAGACATGATTTTAAGAGAATAAATGAAACTAAAATGGATGCATACTGCCATAAAGTTTTTATGGACTTAAATGATTATTAAAATAAGCATATTAAGTGTATTTAGAAGATTTAATGAAGTCATAAATTAATAGTATAAACTGGTTTGGTTAAGATCAAAGTATGTTAACTAAACTGGAAGATATAATGAAGTATGATATAAACTGTGTTATGAAGTTTGTGATAAATTATAATTGAGAATTAAAAAGATTATTAAGTATGATAAATGTTAATAAAGAGTTTAATAAATTGGTTAATTAGTGGTGTGATATGGTTAATTAAGACATTAATCTGCTGACAGAAGTGAAGTTTGAAAAAAAGAATATTTAATGAATAATGAAATATTAGTAATAGATATTGATAAAAAATTTTAATAAAGATAAAAATGGCATATGATATATATGGAATGATGTATTAAATGATGCATTATAAATAACTGATATTATATTTTAACTGTTATTATTATATCATGAATATGTTAATGAAATTGTTTATGATGTTATTTGATTATTACATTTACATTAAATGATATACTAACACCACTGAGTTTTATACTTAGTGTTTATCAATTGATAAACATAGAAACAAGTAAAGCCGGGGAGCAAGATCGTTAGTGACAGCAACTGGATATTTCAATAAGCTATTGGTAAATGGTTTGGATTTTGTCAGACTTCTATTTTCGCAATAATCGTACAACTACTAAAATAAGTACTTAGCAGTAATTAAAATTATGATTAATGATATTTTTAAATTATTGAGAGTATTATTAATTATGATGGTAATAACTTATGACGATCTGTAAATATGTAAAATAATGATATGTATGTTAATAATTTTAATAAGGTAATGTTTTAAACTATGATAGTATGATAACACCTAGGAATGATAATGGATTAGATATAGTTGACAAATTGTATGTATGATATAATATACATATATATAAAAAAAAAGTTTTCCGCACTTAATCATAAATGTATGGAATTTCTTATTGAATGATTATTGATTTTCTTGAATAGAGAATTGATAATCATACTATGGGAACATGTTCCGTAGCCAAAAGACGTGATAATATATATATATATATATATATATATATATATATATATATATATAAAATAAAGTTTATTGCAAACATTAAGTTTAAGATAATAAAAAGAAGTTCTGACATAAATATTTAAAAATGTACTATGAAACTAAAAAGGTACAATTACCATGAATTCAACATCATGAGAAGAATTATTTTTAAAATTATAAGTAGCAACATCATTTGATCTTTACAAGGTCAGAAATTATTATGGGTGACATATAAAATAATTAAAAGTATTAAGACTAACCAATTGCTTATTGTAAAGGTTTTGAATAAAATTTAAAACAATACTTGAAAAGTAGAATTTTATTATAAATGTAAGAATTATCAGTAATATTTACCATTTAAATATATATAAGGGTGAGATTTGTTATTTGTATTTTTGGAAAAAAAGTGTAGATGACAGAATTGCTAGAAATAGAGATATTTATTCTCTCCATACTTAGCTTTCACCAATTTTCTAATACTAGAGTTAAGTTACATGTGTTGCTATAAATCACTTTCTATAGAGTAAAAAATGCTTAGCTTTCATTTTCTATAATTATTTTTTAATAGTTTTTAATTCTAATAAAATATTATTATTATATATATCATTTAAAATTTTTTTCTAACCTATAATTTTAATCTTTATAAAGTTTTACTGTTATACATATTTTTTTATAATAATATTTTTATCATCTTAAAATTTTATGATGCATATCATTTAAAGGTCTATTATAATTCATAATTTTAATCCTAATAACATTTTATTATTGTACATCTCATTTTTATAATGTGATTTTTATCATCTTAAATTTTTATTATCATATATACCATTAAAATTTTTATTGTAATACATAATTTTAATTTGAATAAAATTTTATTATTATATATATCATTTTAATAATAAGATTTTTATCATTATAAATATTATTTCAAATCATATTATAAAGTTCTATTATTATTTGAATTAAAGTTTATAATAACTTACATAAAAATTGATATTTTAATTTATTAACTTAGCATACATTAATATTTTTTACTCTATTTTAGTTTATAATATTTTATTTTAATTAAAATAATTTTAATTATATTTTATTTTAGATTATATTTATGATATTTTATATTTATATTATCATCAATTAACTAATAAATGATATTTTAACATAAAATTTAAAAATAATTAAATAAACATAATCATTTATAATATAAAATAAAATATGCTTGATTATATATATAATATAATATTAAAACGTTTTGATTAATTTTTATTGCTTAATAATTATATTAACATATTATTAATTATATTTTATTTTTCATAAAAGAGATAAATATTTTCTAGAATCAATTAATAATATTAATTTAATTTAACTTAATCATAATAAAACTTAGTATTTTATTTGAAATTAAATTCATATAATATACATTTAGATAAGCTAAGTAAATATTAGTATTTATGTTTAATTATTATATAAAAATTAATTTTATAAGTTAAAACTATTATTATTTAATTTTTTATATTTATTTAATTTTATATAAAATTAAATAATAATTACTTTACAAATTAAAACTACTACTATTAATTTTTTACATTTATTTTATTTTATATAAAATTAAATAAAAATTAATTTTACAAACTATCAAATTTTTATATTTAATTTATTTTATATAACATTAGAAAAAATTAATTTTTATAAATTTAAATTACAATTATTAATTTATATATTTATTTTATTTATATAAAATTAAATAAAAATTACTTTTATAAATTAGTTTTATGAAAATTATTATAATTTTATATAAAATTATGTAAATTTTTAAAAATTAAAATTAAAATTATTTAATTTTTATATGTAATTTTAAATAAATACAAAATAGTATTTATATTTAATTTTAAATAAAATTTTTAAATTAAAGTTAGTTATAAATATAAATTAAAATTATTAAATAAAATAAATTTATAAAAAAAGTATAATTGTAAATACTGTGAAGAAAAATAATATAAAATTTTTTTGATTTTTTATGTTAATAATAAAATAACACTTATAATTCAACAAGAAAAAAGAGAGATTATTATTATTATTTTAAAAGAGCATCTATTGCTGCCAGATAAGCTGAGATTATGGCAATAAATTCAAAAAATTAAAAAAATTAACTCGAGACTCTTTAGTTCTTGCACAAATTGAACTATCAACATAGATTGGCTTACTAGTGTCATAATAATCGCCACTAAAGAAAAATCCCCAAACCGATAAAATCCTATAAATAAAGCAAGTTATAATTTTTCGTTTTCTTTTTATCTTTTTAAAAAATCCACGCACGCGATGCTTTTATTCTCTTGCTCCCGAAAACAACACCACTGACCACCCAACAAGAAAACTAAGTTAAATAACTGGATATAAGTTTAACTCCTAAAAGAAAAAAATCGTTGCTCTCCTCAACTGACCAAAATGAAATCCAATACCAGGCGTTACCGGGCCTCCGACCTCCGATCTGGCGGCAAAATAGTCCGACCCAGGCGAACCACTGCTGCCAAGACTCCTTATGAGCGGCCTCCTACTCGAGTTTTGCCAAATTCAGGTCCTCAAAACCCTAATTGGCTCTCTAGACTCATTTTATCTCCTACTCGTATGATTGCTACAGGCGCGGGTAAAGTTCTTTCTGTTTTTCGTTATGACTCATCCTCTTCATCATCATCTTCTTCAGACGACGATTTTACTTCAGGTATTTTTCACATTTTATGTATTTTCATTTGCTCCGACGAGCTTCAGTTTCAAGTTATTATTATAATGATTATTATTTTCAAGTTAATGTTCAATTGAATGTCAGTTATGCAATTAGAACTTATAGTACCACGCGTATTATATTGTAAACCGGGAAATTTAGTGATATATATTCTTGACTTTACTTCTAGGTTTGTTTCTTGAAATGCCCTAATAATTCTCTGTTTTTTCTTTTTTCTTTTCTTTCAAATTTCTTTTCTGTCTGTAGCTAAAGCTGCAAAATTTGTAATTAGAATAGTATTAAGTCAGTTAGTTACTGGATTGACTTGTGTGGAAAGATCTAGCAATACTGCATCTTAC
This sequence comes from Dalechampia spathulata, assembly GCA_948192965.1. NCBI lineage: Eukaryota > Viridiplantae > Streptophyta > Magnoliopsida > Malpighiales > Euphorbiaceae > Dalechampia > Dalechampia spathulata. The sequence goes on from CANYBF010492433.1 coordinate 10,523, forward strand.
CTACTTTCCTGAACATGTGTCGAAATTTGGACTGGTTTATTTTATTGCGGCTTTAACTGGATGCCATTTATTTATTAAGTTATATGAATTTTTGCAGAGGTTGAGATCGATAATGATGATGATATCTCTTCCCAAGATGTTAACAAGTTGGAAAAGGTATACTGTTTATTGTTTATTTTGTGCTTAGGTAATTTTAATTTTGATGTTTTAGTATTTCATTGGAAAGTTGTCTTTCAGGATGGTGTGGGACCATACTAAGTTAGGGTTTGCCTATCAAATTTCACTAGGAAATTTTTCAATGCAATTATTTTGTTTTATAAATACTACAGAGTTCTCCTGATGACATTATTCCGCGAGCTATACAATGGAAGAGTGAAACAAAGTGTGCAATTGAACGACTCCTCATGCAAGAATCTTTTTCAAGGTGATTCAGAAATGTTTTAGTTTCATTAAGAATACTATAATTGATGCTGCAGTTTTTATGTTTAGTAACGTCATCTGGTACTAATTGTTAGGGCCTGCTGGGTACTTTTTTCTTCCCTTATATAATCGTGAATCCATTGTGTGGTCATTCATGCACTGCTTCGAAACTTTTGTTAGTTTTGCTTGCATTTAAGTGATTATCACAGCTTGCATGTGTAATTTCTTTCATTGTGCACTACTTTGTCAGACATGACTGATTGTGTTTAGAGTTATCCACTTCTAAGGTTTACATTATTTAAGTTTCATCTCTTTTCTGAACCATATCTAGCTTCAAGTTCTAAATTGCGATTCACCTATGACCAGGGAAGAATGCGATAGACTAACCTATATTATTAAATCAAGAGTTGTAGATTCTCCCGTCACCCAAGGCATGGATGGGAGACTAACTGAGATACCTGACAAGACAGCTGGTAGCGGTATTGTTTTTTCAACTCTTTGCTGTCATAAGAAAAGACTTTGAAAACTGATTTCCTAAATACAATATTTTGCTAACATCTTTACTCTTTTTCAGATGCTGATTTGCCTGCTCTCTGCAGTGCAGCCGTTACAGAGGCTAAAAAGTGGCTGGAGGAGAAGAAATTGGGATCAAACTCAAAGTCAGAATTGGACTATGGAGCCTGCACTTTGAACACTGTTATGTTGCCACATGTTAGTAGTTCTTTCTTGATATCTATATTTTAGTTGGACCAAAATCAGTTTTACGGTATAATTTTGAGTTTAATTTTGGTAAAGGAAATGCTTAATTTTATTTGATTGTGCTTCTATTGTCTAAAACATTTATGTCATTCTAGAACTGTTATGAGCTGATTGGTGTTTATTAATTTTTTTGGGGTAATGCACCATTTGGAACATAACTCATCTCAATTAAGCCTTAATCACAGGTTAGTTGTTGAGCTATGTGGAATTCTAACTAGCACTTAGCCAGTCCAAGAGTGAGGTTACAGTTGGTGTGTCGGCCAACACAAATTTGTTACCAATTATGAATGCATCCTATTAAACTAATTATGCTTCATTTACTATACTCCAATTGGATGCGGTTGAAGTTTTATAACTTGTGGGATGACAGGTTACAGAAGGAGAAGTGGGTTCTCCTGTAGATTTGGCAAAATCTTACATGCAAGCACGCCCCTCATGGGCATCACCATCTAGGAGCAACATTCAGTTACCATCCCCAACATCAGCAGGCATGCAGCTTTTTAAGGAAGAAACATCATATTCATTTGGTGGAAATTCTTTGTCCGCATCAAAGGTTTCATTTGGGCTTCTTGTCTCCTGACTCTTACATGAATAATGATGCTGTCTAGGATTTGATTTTTATGCCAAAACTATGCTGCTTGATGGTTTCCTATCTTTTGACTTGGATAAAATGTTGTTAACAATCATTTCATGGTCACATATTTTATGGCCCAGATTTGGTAGTGGAGTTCATTGCTACTTTGCCTTGTGCTAACATCTTTGTGTCGCTTTGTTTTGAGTTATGATGTTAAAAAAAAGAGAAAAGAAAGGTTCACATATTTAATGGATGATGTGACTACCCATCAGTAGAATTTAGGTAGCCAGAATACAGCAGAACACAGATTGTCCAGTACAGTTTTGATAGCTGAGTTCATCGCTAGCTATTTGGCCTTTTGCTAACATCTTTATGTTGCTTCGTTTTGCATTATGATGCAGCGAAAAACAGAGTAAATTGGAAAACTAATAACCAGTTTTCTGAAATGATACAATGTTATTCATTTTTTATTGTACTAATGTATAAGTTATTATTTATAAGATTAACTCAATTTGTTGGGTCTTGAATGCAGCTGATTAGGGATTCCTCTGCTGCTGGTTCTTGGAATATCCAGGAGGAAATACGAAAAGTGAGATCTAGGGCAACTGAAGATATGTTAAGGACACGACCATCATCAGCAATTGATTGGTCTGCATTGGCTTCAGATATTAAAAGTAGCCCTGGACCATTGGTGGCTTACAAAGCTGAATCTGGTATGGAAATAAAATGCAGCTTTATGCAATTAAGATGTGATAGAAGTGACTGCTTCTAGTTCAGATCTATGCTATATTTGACTTAGTTCACTCCTTTGGTCAACTTTAAGTTTCTACTAAAAGCTATCTCTCTGTTTTGCAGTTTCACAGATGGCTCAAGGTGAACTGCAGAATGAATCTCCAGCAATAGATTTGGCTACTTTAATTTCAAAACAAAGTCAGGTACCAGAATGTTGGGATTATATGTTTTTTTACTTTTTTTATAATCTCTTATTTTTTTAAGGTTCCGTTTAGTATGGTGGTGTAAAGAAGTGCTTTTAGAATTTTTTATTTTTTAATTAAAATTGTTGTTTGGAAATACAGTTTAGAAAAAGCAGGCAAATATGTGCTTTTCCAAAAAGCAGTTTTAAAAAAAATTAAAAAATCAAACAATTAATTCAAAATAATTCAGAAAATGCCTTTTTTGACTTTAAATAGCTAGCGCCAACCCTAAGTTTTGTTGCAGTTAGATGGTGGATACCAACAAAAAAAAACAAATGATCTTATTGTTAAAATTTATACCTGCATCAACTTCTGACATGCTTTGCCTTTTAATATTGTATTCAGTTTACCCATGTTGTATGCTTAGGATATTCATTATTGGATGTACACTGACTGAATTATATTTTTGAAGGATCTGAGAGTGGCAGAAATCACTGGAACTGATGGTAAATGTCCTAATTGTAATATTTTTTCTTCTATTATTTTATCTTGAGCAAATTCTCGTATGTGATTTTAAACATCTCAGGCTTGTGGGATGGCTCAGATGGGAAAGAAATTCAGCCTCCCGAAGATGCTAAGGCAGGATCACAAAAGTGAGCCCCCTTACTCTAGTTTTTTTCTTCTGTTCCGACTTATGTTGATGAAATTTCTCATGTCATTTTTTGTGATGGCCTCTCTCGTATAGTGGTGATGCTCCTGCTGATGCTCACAAGGATGAGGATGAGGAATCCCAACATTTCAACTGTACTATAGGAAAAGGTCCTCATGGTAAGATTTTCACACCTGGTAGCTTGATATTGGTATCCTGATCAAGTAGTCATTTCATATGTGTTGTGAAATTTGTGTACTTATTTTGCTTTATGTAAATCTAGGAAACATTTTATACTCCCTCCTACCATAATAATATGTTTATTTTGAAATTGAGATTATTATTATTATCATTATTATTATTACTATTATTATGGTGCGACTTGATGCTTGCTTAAAAGTTTTTAATTCTTTGGCTGCCCATGCAGCTTTGGGTTGGGGAGGGGATATTAGTTACAACTATGTTAAAGCTCATAACTATTACATGGAATTCTAGATTCAAGATCACAAGAAATAAATTGTTCTACATTGGAGGAAGCTGGTGGAAAGGATGACGCAGTTTGTGCTAATGGTGTCCTTTCAGGATTGAGGTGCAAAAAAAGCTAATTCTTCAGATGATTACTTTTTAAATAACAAATACACATGTTTCTTAACACCCATTCCTGGTATTTCAGTCTATATGGAGGGCAGAAGATGGGACAGGATACTTGGCCAATCGATGAGCGGCAGCATACTTCTGTTGATGCAGGCGATGACAAGATGACCAGAACTGATCCTGTAGAAGATACATGTGAGCTTTTAAGTGAATCTTACATGGAAGTGCCAATTGTGAGTGAAAGTGATGTTGCAGTGGCAGGCTCCCAAAACAGTTCTAGCATGCATCATGAAGGGTTATCGCAGGAGATGTCTCCACGAACATTGAAACGTAAGGCAGGCAAGAGCAATGTTATGGAAATCGAGAAGCAACAAGGCGGGAAGCGGAGATATGTTAGGAAAACAAGGGTTCGGGGTAAATAGTAGTGTTTGATTATGTATTTTTTATACTAGGCTGTAGAATTGATTACGGACTAACTAGGAAGTACGACTAATGTGGAGGGAAAAATAATTGCTTCCACCGCCGCAGATAAGACTAGCAAGATAGGCCGAAACAGGTGAGGTTGTCAATCGGGTGGGTTTTCTCGTTAGCTACGGCATGTAGGAATTATTGGTTCATAAGTTGATTCTAAAGCACCGGTGCTTTTTGTAACATATGTGAGCAGCAGTTCAGATCTATTATTGTTTTTTTATTTATTTTATTATTTTTTGTTTGGTGGCGTGCTAAGATAGTTTGTAAGATCGATCTTGTTAATCTTTCAACACTTGAAACTGTAGGTCTATCTATCGTCTTTATGCGTTCATTAGTTTCTTTCCAAATCCGAAACAAGATTCCAAGTCCTTACTCAAATTTTTTCCAAGGGAATTGTACTGTATAAATTTGGAAAAACTTTTCTGGAAATGTCAATTTGATTTTCATTTAATTTAATATCAATTTAATTAATTACTATCTTAATTTAATCGTTTTATTTAATTATTAATATAATTTTTAATTATTATTGACATTGATATTAATTCATCATTGATAGTTGGAATTTTGTGACTACCGGTCAATCATGGTCAAATTGTCAAAAAAATTCAAGGTAAATATAATAATTTACAGTACCAATTCATGAAAAATGTATGCTAGGGCACATCCAAGTATAAGCGTGGTATATTGTTAAAATTTACTATATTAATATTAATTATTTGATTAATTATTTATATTATTGTTTATAATTATTTTTTAATATTTTTAATTTGAACAAAATATTATATTATATTATATATATCATTTAAAATTTTATTACAATACATTATTTTAAAATTTAAGAATTATATTTAAAATTAAATTTAAAATATTATATTATATTGATAATTGATAATTATCATTACTTTTATCTATTCTTAAATAATTCTTTTAGTCATGTTTTCATACATGTTTATTTGATTTAATAGTATATAATATGATTGTGATACCTTGCATCTTATTCATGTCTTGCATTTCATGTTTAAATTCATTCATTTTCCTTATATTTTGCATAATTTTCATAATTACTTCATATAACTTAGGAATTAATTCTATTTAAATGGGCTTGCATGCATTTTATAGTTTTTTAAGGTATTATTTTGCTTAGTATTCTAGTTTTAGGCTTTAGACTTTTAATTTTCCGTATTTAAGTTTAGGATTTAGCATTTTAATGACTCGTGCGAGTTCTACATGACTCATGTATGGCTCACACAAGTCGTGTAGTACTCGACCCCTTAGATTTTTTATGCCAAATGTGATTTCCCCACCTTTGCCAAATTGAATGGAAAGAGCAAAAATTGCCAAGGTTGAATCCTACAGGACTCGTGTAGCACTTACACGACTCGTATGGCTTCTTTTAGCCAAATTTACACTCTTTTATGACAATCGTAGGATCATGGAATGAAGGGTAAGGATAAAATGGGAAGTTTTCAGAAGGAATAAGGTCATGGGAATAGGTTTAAGGATTCATTCTGTAATACAACAGAAAAAAGTTAGGGTTTTGGGAGAAAAGGAGGGAGGTTAGGGTTTTGTGAAATTTAACTCTTCTAATGATCTTTTAATCCTATTATGTAGCAAGTTTTCATCAAGACGTTGAGAAGACAATTGTATAAAGCAGAAAAGGAAGAGCAGAAGCAGAGTAGTAACAGATTGTCCAGTTTCTTCTTATTCTTCATTTATTCTTATTTTAGTTTCAAACATTCAATATGGTTGTATTTCCTTTTGTTATGTTCCTTTACTTTATTAAATTCTTAGTTATGATTTAGTAATAGTAGTTGACATGGGGTTTGGATGATTATGTAAATAATATTATTGCCTTTTCTATTAGCAAATTAATGTTCTTTATGTTTTAGAGTTATATTTCATGTCATTATATTCAATTGTTAGAATGAACCCTTTTAACATGTGAATATTATCTAGTTATGTTAATCACTCTGAAAGAGGATTAGCTTAATCGAATGAACTTAAGAATATCAAATGATAACTACCTAGACATAGGAGTTAGTTAATTTGGAGGCATAAAGTGTAGAAGTAGAACTTAATAACTGAATATAATTTAGCAATCACGAATGTAGGGTGTTAACTTATTTTTAGTAGGTAAAACCTCTTTTAAAAGAAAGGATTTTACATTAATACACTGCTTTAAAGCTAATACTTGAATTGCTAATGAAAGGTCTCATTATGTTCATATTCATCCATCCCTATGTTTAATTATAAATTATGTATACTACGTTAATTGGTTTATATTTTAGTTAATTAAATAAACTATATTTTATGTTTGAATGTTGGATCACCTAAATAATTAATGAAATTGATGTCTAGTACTTGACTACCATTGGTCCCAATGAACGATACCTTTATACTATAGTTGCGACCCGTATTCTTACGATGGCGTAATTATAATTTAAGGATTATAAATGTAAAACTTGTTGATTTCTTATGTATGTTAAAATACACTTAATTATATGCAAACAAGTTTTTGGCGCCGTTGCCGGGGATCAATGTGCGTTAGTCAATATTAGTGATTTAAGAGTAATTGATTAATTTAGGATTTAGGAGTTTGTTTAAATTTCATGGTTACTAATTGAGATATTTCTTTCTATCTTTGTCAATAGGTATTATGTTTGACGTATGAGGAGAGTCTTTAACGATGAAGATTTTGCATTAATTTGCCCAGAGATAGAAAGAACTTTTCACGCCAGACTTAAGGTACTAAGAGAAGAGGAAGAAGCTAAAGAGATGGAAGCAAATAAGCCGCTCATGGGTTATGTTTTGCTAAATCCAAAAGGAATCCAGTCGAGTATTGCTAGACCATCTATATGTCATGTCTTTTGGCTGCGTAACATGCTCCCGTAGAATGATTACAAATTTTCTATCAAGAAAAGTAATAATCATCCAACAAGGGATTCCATACATTCATAAATAGTGAAATTTTTTTTTTAAATGTTTATTCATTGTAACGGTCCCTGGTTAAATTAAACATTCATCATTTAATACATACCATTTTTAATGTAATAATTATACACACATTATTACAAGTTTATAATATAGCAATTTTCGATATACTACCAAAGTACTTTTATAAAACCTTGCACGATTATTACTTATAAGAAGTCCATAATAGTTTTATTACCACACATAATTTGTTGGTCCTGCTATTGCCATTAACATTTCTCTTTTGCGGCTTTGCTTGATCCTGCGTTTATCAATTGACAAACGCTGAATATAAAACTCAGTGGTACTACATATAACATGCAATACATATAGTCCAAAAACTCATAACATAAATATCCATGGCATTGTAGATCATGATGCTTTGATGTCAATTAAATTTCCTTGTCATTTATTTCAAGTAAAATGCACATTGATTTTGGATGTCATATCACACATGCAAAAATAATCCACTTAAACATGACTATCTTGAATTATGACGAATTTCTACGCATATTAATTATTTATATAAAGATAAATGTCATGTATCATAACATATTGCCTGATGCCAATCTTTATGAATAATGCTTATTGATGAGAATGCATTCATGCTATGCATTCTCCCTCTTATTATTTGATTTATTATTTTATCCATATGCGCATTTTTCGGGCTTTCAATATATCATTGCTGTAATTCAAAATATATATGAGCTCATTTTTAATCTGACTTTTCAATTTCTGTTAACTCTCTTTTCATGATACCATAATCATTTAATTCCCGTAGGAATTAATATCATTTTTGCCCAATAAACATCATATAGCCTTTTTATAACACATTTTCTATTCTTTCCACCTTATTCCACCATGTCATGCCATGTTATGAATCATGTGAAATGCCATATGATTATGAAGTGTATAATGCGCTTAAGTTTAAATTATTATAATGATGTAATACTATTGTATTACCAAACCTTTACCTCTTTGATCAATTAATGATCGAGGATTTCAAACATA